>JAAGKR010004022.1:0-11082 GCA_011419295.1 Clarias macrocephalus | reverse complement strand
CATGTCGTTTATTGAATACAGTACTGAAAGTGAACAACAGAATGGGTGTGGTGTAGAACCCCAGTGTGTGTGAGTGTGGAGGAAAACTCGGGAATCAGGCGGAACTTTGGCCAAGCTTAGGGCTCATATTTATTCATTCCTCGTATAACAACAGGAAACAAGAAGTGCTGCCAGTGCTGCCAGCGAGTATCACACTTGCTCTAGCTTGCTGGTTACTGGAGTCACCGAAATCACTAAGAGACACAAATATGTGAACAATGAGACACAGGTAGGAGTCATCATGCGTTCGTCTAGATCCACAGCTGACACTTGACCACGCCCCCTCTGGGACATATGGGTATTCACCATTAATGTACACAGTTACGTAGCATCCTAGCAAGTGAGAGTATCTGTGCTACAGCGTATCCTTACTGTACTACACAATGCTATTACTATTCCGTCTACTCTACTGTACTGTACTATAATATATGATACTATAGCTCAGCTTTAGAGCATGATAGAACAAAACTATGTGCACCCTAGTGTTAGTCTTTATCTGCTCAACACGTAGTGTGAATTTGGGGAGGATCTGAGAATGTCAAATTTTGCACCCAAAAAACAGAGAAACAGTAAGGGGTTAGTCTGTGTGTGATTTGGGGGTGAAAAATTCATCCTTCTCAGATTTTCCCAAAATTACACTGTGCATTAAGGAGGTCAAAACAAATAGAGGAGTCTGATTAGTTTTGTCTAATCATGGTCCAGAGCTGAGATCTGAGCCTCTCATTTCCAATATATTAAACTCAATGCAATACAGATTTAGGAGGCGCAGCTTTAAACATTGATATCTAGCTTCATTTAAATTACACATGCACTGTTTGACTTTTAATTAAAACACATATTTGCAGTAGACTATACAATTGTATCTTCTATAAGATTAGTTATTTAATATAGTACATATAGTAAAACTATTAACTATTTTGTTTACTGTATTGTACTATACACTACTCCACTACTCTAAATCTCAGCTTTGAAGAAGAATAAAACCAAAGTAAGTTTAGTCCTGTGTTTGTACTGACCTCCCTAACATGCAGTAGGAATTTTGATATAATCAGAGAATAATGAATTTTCCACTTAAAACCACACACATGCTAACCCCTTACTGTTTTTCCATTTTTGGGTAAAAAAATGACATTCTCAGATCTTCCCCAAATTTACACTGTGCATTAGGGAAGTCATGACTAACACAGGAGTGCACATAGTTTTGTTCCATCATGCGCTAAAGCTGAGATACAGTATACAGTACAACACGGTACTGTAGGTAATAAAACACAGTAACAGTATTGTGTACTATAGTACGGTTTAGGAGATTAAATGGGTTTAGGCCACAAAATTTGTTACAGTAAAAGATAAAGAATAAAAAGTATATTACTATTAAAACACACACAAAGTGATCTTATATTTTACAGTACAATACAGTAGATACCATAGTAATAGTGCAGTAAAGTTTAGTAGATTATACAGGTGTAGTCAACATTCTTACAGTACAACATAGTGGATATTTTTTCTGATATTCTTTGCCGTACTATAGCAATCTTTTATAAGGTTCCCTACTGTACTTACTATAGTCTTTAATACCATTACTATTTTATCTACTGTATAGTACTACAGTATACTCTACTCTAATATGCTTCATTAACCTCAGCTTTGGAGCAAAATAAAACCAAACTAAGTGCAGTCCCGTGTTTGTATTGACCTCCCTGACATGCAGGATGAATTTAGAAAAAATCAGAGACTAATGAATTTTTCAGCTAAAAACACACAAAGACTTATTGTTTTTTTTTTTTTGGTTTAAAAAATTACATTTTCACATCTTTTCCAACTTTACACTATACATCTCAGCTTTGGAGCATTTTATGTGCACTCCTGTGTTAGTCTTCAACCCCCTAATGCACAGCGTGAAATTGGAGAAATTTTGGGAATGTCAGATTTTTCTCCAAGTAAGAACCAGTAATCGGTTAACACCTTTGTGTGTTCTTAGGTGAAAAATTCATTGTGCGCATGTTTTTCATCAAATTCAAACTGTTTGGGTTTGGTTGCATCATTACTCCAAAGCTGAGATACATCATATCTACTACAACCGAGCAATCTGATTGGCCAAGAGTCATTTTAATAAAGGTTAATTACACAAACTGTCTGTCATGGCATGGGTGAAAGTTGGTCAGGTATTATCCGCAGTACTGAGGAGAGAGCAACTGTCTGCCAAATCCCAAATTCAAAACCAGTCACAGAAGCATTTTCAGCAAGAAAACACATTTGATAACATTGTTATCTTAAAAAAGTAAGCTGCAAAGTTAACTAACTTCTAGCACAAACCTGAATCCCAAATCGCTCTCTAACCTCAGATCAAGGGCACTACTTGTGGAACAGGGGGAGATTGTACACCCTACACACAGGCAGTGCACTTATTTTAACTCCATGTTAATGTACCTGATATTCTAAAGAGGAATAAGTGTAAATATAAAGAAAAACTTACAAGATTCACAGGACTGTCCACCACCTCCATGGTTTATTCTCCTCACTACTTTCCTTGGCTACTTTCACCCCTGTTGATTACACTAACTGTTGGTCGCCAGCTCGGCCAGTCGAGGTTAGTTAGATCCACCAGTTTTGGAACTGGTGTATAAAACCACTATCGCACTCGAGATTGTGCTGTTGTGCTGAATATTAGCACGGCTGTGATATCCACAGTACTTGGGCTGCGTCGTCGTGCCTACAACCGCGCTGATATTCAGCACAACAGCACCACCTGGAGTGTGATATTGCTTATGAATGTATTTACAGAACAGAACGGTATCAGTCTTGACCTTCCTAACAAACAAATCAGACTCAAATAGGTCAAATAAGTATGTTTTCATCAAAACATGTATTATTTATCTTAAATCTATTATTTATTGAGTGTAATATATTGAAACCTAGAGGCTCAGATCTCAGCTCTGGAGTGGAATCGGATGAAACTAATCAGACTTCTCTTTTCTTTTTGTCCTCCCTAACACACTGTAAGAGTTTTTGGGTTAAAAACTGACGTCTCATCTTCATCTTAAATTCACACTTGGCCTTAGGGAGGTTAAGGCTAACACCTTTGTTCTGTCATGATTGCTTATAGTACAGTACAGTACGTTCAATAGTATCATCACACAGGTGTGTTCTACACTACACATGGTAAAATAATGCACTATACACATTCTTATTCAAATAAACCCATTTTATCTGCTGTAGTGCACTAAACTATAACAGGTGTATGTAGGTGTATAACATTAGCTACTGCTTTTACTATTCGAGAACTTTCACTAAGCCTGGGGTTATTTTTTATTTTCCCAAAATTCACAGAGTGTATTAGAGAGGACAATACATCATACAAGTCTGATTAGTATTGTCTGCCCATGCGCGTCCACCTCTGTGTGAATGTGGCCAATAAATAAATAAATAAATAAATAAATAAAGGCTTTTTCACCAAAAAAGTCCCCTTAGTTTTTTGTTGTGTGAAAAAAAATCTAATTCAATCTACATCTACTTTATATACAAGAATCTGCACACAAAAGAAAAGAGCTAAATCTCAGTGCTATACAATTAGCAGGGAGTCCAACATCACTGTGGGTCATTTAGGAAACTGTTAACCATAATAATAATAATAATAATAATAATAATAATAATTTTATAATATACTTTTACAGTGCACGATAAACTGTGTAATGCATGCGCTCTCCTGGTTCATTGTTTTATTTGCTTGTGGTTCATTTTCGATTTCCAAAATGCATAAATGAGTTGACGTAACAAAAACTGGAGAACTGCTGTTTATCCTCACTCGTAGTTACAGATTTTTGGAATATAGTTTAGTTATCTAGCTAGCTTTGGTATTAGCAGTGAAGCTCGGCTGCAAATGGAGGCTTCGCCCACTTCCATGAGGCATTTCTTCGTTTTGTTCTGCTTGCTAGTCAACATTAACATTCCATTCAGATTGGAGTTTTATACTTATAAAATATTTTAAAGTAAATTCCATCTGGCTTTGTGTGTAGTTTAAGCAACATCAGCATCAAGGTACAACTAAACAAACAAGCTTCACACTGAGATATGCTTCATTTTCGGGCAAATTACGAATCGTCCTTATGAATCGTCATGATCTCCGTGGAGCCGCAGTTATGCAACGTCAAGTTCGTTATGTTCACAGAACGTCTGATTTTTTTCTCGCATACAACACGGACTGGTTTCCTCCCCTGTGTGCGTCCACTGCGTGTTCCATCTGTCTGTCAGAGACGTCCATCAGAGCTTAAACCCTGAATGGAGAGCGACGATCCCGCCACTGAGGTTAGTGTACTGCACTCGGAAGAAACCAGCGTCTTCAATCATTTCTTTAAACGTTTCCTGTAAAGAAAAGAGGAAAAAAGAAAAAAAAAAAAAAAACAGGAAAAAATTTAAATGACTTATTTGTTGAGCTGCAGTTTCTGTACGAGACTCAGGATGGTAGAAATGTACAGACTCTGGAGACTGATGGAGGCCCAGTGATCCGGCCCGTTAGTGTCAGCTCTGATTACTTTTCTATATTTTATTAAATATACTTGTGAGTTTTAACACCCTTACACACACATACAATAAATCCATTCTGTACATTCAACAACAATCCACACATTTAATAAACCACCTACTGTATGTACAGTAATCATTCATCAATGAAACCATCCATAAAACTATCCATGCATCCACCCAAACCAACCTCTTATCCAACCTTATCCATCCATTCATTCATTTATCCATCCATCTAACAATCCATACATCCAGCCATTAAACCATCCATGCACACAAATCGTCCACTTATCCATTCATTCATCCATTTAATAAACCACCAACTTAATTCATCCATCTATGAATGTCAGTAAGCCGGCCCTCCCATCCATCTGTACAAACAAAGAACTCATCGACCAAACTTGAGGGAAACACTCCTCTAGTGTGTGTAATACATTTTTTTCCACGAGGTCACCTCAGCAATGCACGTCCTCCTGTACAGTTACCTGGTCTGGAAACTTGCGGATGCTCTCCACCAGGTACTGATACGACTTCCAGTCTCCTGCGATCACCTCACCGAGAACTGGAATCATCTGGAAACTGTAGGCATCATAGAGTCTACACAAGACACAGACACCAACAACGTTAAAACACATCAACTGATTACTCATCAGCGATTAATACACTGTTACGTTTCATCCCGACTGTTCAACACTTCCTTCTCATGCCGTTACAGTGAAATAATCAACAGCTGATGAAGCTGTTACTGTTCAGCAAAGACGGTGGGAGTTAAAATGAAACCACTGACCTGGACAGGAGAGGGTTGGACACTTTGCTGAACTCTAGACACATGAAGCGCCCGCCTGGTTTAAGCACGCGCAAAGCTTCCTGCAGAGCCTAAACACACGCGCGCACACACACACACACAGTGTATTCTGAGGTATGAAAGAGAGGTGAGATTTCTGATTTGATATTTTGTTGATACACTCATCTGCGATAAGGTTAACCCTGATGGAGCATTGATTCAGTAAAGGATTCATAAAAAAATATTCAACATAATTTCAATTCTTCATTAGTCTATGGAGTTGCCGTGTGTTTGAGTAATAAATAATTAAAACGCTCTTTACTTGCTCGATGTGAGTGACGTTCCGGATCCCGAACGCGATGCTGTAAATGTCGAACTGATCATCGTCGAATGGAAGCTCCTCTGCATCACCCGCTACCCAAGACAAACCTGCAGGAAAAACACAACACACACACACGTATGTTAAAGTATCATTAATATACACGATAACACGTGTTTAACATCTGCATTATTATCGTCAGTATAATCCTGATCAACCTGTACGTGTATGGATAAGAACTCTAATCTTACAGGTGATGGGATTGTACAGAAGTAAGTTTTCAGTAACTACGTTAAACATGTGGACAGTGTGAACTTTAATGGCCGTGTATATTTCTCTGTATTTGTATGCAGTACAAACAACGATCTTTAATCAACCTTTAGTAAATCTTCACTTGCAGGCTGCTGGGCTGTAAATAAATGTGAAAGATGTCCGACATCTGGTTGCTCTGTCATACTGGGCTCTCAGTTCAGGTATTTTACTCACCCTCACTTCATACTGCTCCCGAGAGGATATTTGCTCGAACGACTCGTGTTTTATCTCATAGTGGCGCACATTCACATTACTGCTTTTTGGGACATATGAGCAAACTGGTTTTAAACCTCCCTCAGGTAGAATAAACATACACTGATCTGTCCATTCATCTTAGAAGGTTCAGTTTTCATGGTCGAAGCCAAGCTGAGACGCGGCGCGCTTACGTATCTGTTTGCCTCAGTACACTCTGTCGTGCTGATTGGCGCTGTTGAGTGATGCGTATAGCCACGCCCACCTCGCTAGATGACTGGTATGTTCATTATTCTCATTTATCAGAAAAGCATTGCCGTCCGGGAAGAACTGTCACTCGGGCCGGAACGCGGACCGTCTTTTAGAGATGTCTATTGTGTACTCTAAGTGTAAGGACATTTAGAGACTTTATTTTCAGTGTTGAAATATGAACAGGAAAAATATTGTTTTTAGCTGCTAAACCCTTTTTTTTTTTTAAGGTTTCTGACCGGCCAACTGGCTTTACAGTCTGGGTTATATTGCCATCTGTTGGTTTGGAAAACCAACAGATGTTTTTGTGTTTTTATGTGGAAAGTTTTTCAAAATACTCACGTACATAAAATATATAGGCAGCCTGGTCACATGGTCATATTTTTAGTGGATAACACGGTTCTAGAGCTAGTTTTAGGACAGAAAAGAATCAGTTCTGTGGCGGCACCGACACTTTGCTGGGCCAGAAGCTCGGGGTGGGATTATCACGACCAACTAAAAGTTTGTGACCGCCATCTTTAAAAAAAGTGGATTAAAAATGCAAAGTGCAGCTCACATGCTTTCTAGTAATGATAAAGGCAGGAGAACTGCTCGCGAAGCCTTGCTGAAGTTTACCACTGTTGTCTGTGCCACTAGCATTTTTTGGGCCTGTAACATTGCTGCTAGCGTTACCACCAACATTGCTGGAAAAGTAGATATGCACATGGACGTGCATCTGGGAACCTCTGTAGGCCAACAGTGAGCATGTGTGAGTGTTGACCAGACGTCCTCCCACAAACATGGCACACAAGACATATACAGTGATGCAAACACGTGACTCTCTAGCTCTTTACTCTTTTGATGAAAAGTTCTTAGGAGGTTCGTTACTGATCCGGCACTAGAACCAGACAAGAACTGGCACCTGGTTCACTTTGGCAGAAAACCGAGTTATATTAAAAGAGACCGCGGGCCAGTTTAGACGACTTTGGAGGTGACACCACATCTTATAATAATTTAACATTTATTCATTTAATTGTTAAATCATCATAAAACAATGGTTAAGAACAATAGTTTGGAAAATATTAAATCTTTTTTACAGTTTTCTACAAACAAATATGCTCATTGTGTCTTTTATTTTTATGATTTAGTCTTTTTCTGTCTTCTTTTTTTTTTTTAAGTTTCGTAAAAATGTTTTTTTATAAAGATATCAAATTGTGATTTAATCATCTTTACTTCTCCCCAACCAACACTTAAGAGAGAATAAACACACACACTTGGCGTGATGTAATGGTGTAAAAGAAATGCCGTTGTGTGTGTTACAGTGACACGGTACCTGTGGTGATTCCGGCGCTCTCCGCCCGCTCTTTCCCCACCTTCAGCATCTCTTTATTGATGTCACACACCACCGCTCGGGATTCTGGGAGCTGTGTCCTCGCTGAGCCGTAACCGCCGGAGATGTCCTGCCACGAAGGCGTCTGATTGGTTCGTGCTCTCTGACGCAGCTGCCGCTCATGCACCGATCGTGTGTAATTCAGGAACCGGAACGAGATATCACCTAGTCAACACACACACACACACACACACACACACACACACACACACACACACACTTTTATTGCTTGTTAATTTTTGTTTGTATTTTTTTTTGTAGCATTGTAAGAACGTAAGCATGTACCGGTGCCTCCGGCGGCGTCCAGCAGGCGTAACCCAGGCTGAGGATTCATCGCACGCAGCAGCGCGTCCTTCCACAGCCTATGGATACCCAGACTCATCGCATCGTTCATCACGTCATACTTCTGAGCAACGCTTTCAAACACTTTATACACTGAGGAAGACACACAAACAAAAAACTGTGTGAGACCCCAGAACTTCACACTCCTACCAGAGGACCTGTACATGCTGGAGTTACGGCGACTGAGTCAGTGGTGAAATTTAAGTAACTAAGATTCCACAAGAAACATAATAATGCTAATTAAAATATATGAGAAAAGAATTAGAAAAAAAATTAACATCCACCTAATAATAATAATAATAATAATAATAATAATAATAATAAAGAGAGTGACATTCAAAATTAATACCAGAATCAGAATCAGAAATTAAAAAACAGTCAGAATCTGAGTAAAATCCAGAGTCAGAATCAACACCAAAATCAGAAATTGAAACAAATCAGACAAAAAAATAATCAGGATCCATAACCATAACTGGTTCAATAACCAGAATCAGGCTGAAGTTAGAATCAAATTGAGGGTCAGAATCAAATCCAGAGTCAGACTCAAATCAGAAATAAAATTGAAATCACATTTAGAATCAAATTAGAGTTAGAAGCAACACCAAAGTTAGAGTCAGAATAAAAAAGGTTAAGAATCAGGTCAGGGTCTGAATCAATACCAGAATCAGAATCCAGATTAAATTAGATTTAGAAACAACAGTCAGAATCCAAATTAACTCAGAGTACGAACATGAACCCCAATTAAAGTCAGAATCTGAATCAAGTTGGGGTTTGAATTCATACCTGAATAAAATCCAGAGTCAGAGTCTGAATCCAGTCGGAGTTTGCATCAAAACCAGCATTAGAATCAAGTCAGTGTCAGAGTCTAATGTAGTCAGAATCTGAATAAAGTCAGAGTTAGCATCAACACCAGAATCAGAATCTGAAACAAATCAGACAAAAAAAAATCTAATCTGAAGTTCAACTGAATCAAATCCAGAGTCAGAATCAAATCAGAAATGAAATTGAAAACACATTCAGAATCAAGTCAGAGTTAGAATTTGAATCAAGTCGGAGGCAGAATCAAAACCCAATCAAGAATCAGATCGGAATTTGAATCAATACCAGAATCACAATCCAGATTACATTAGAGTTAGAATCAAAAGAGTATGAACTTGAACCCCAATCACAGACAGAATCTGTATCAAGTTGGGGTTTGAATCCATACCTGAATCAGAATCCAGATTAAATTAGTGTTGGAGTCAAAACCAGTATTATGTCAGAGTTGACCAGAGTAAGAATCCAAATTTAATTAGAATGTTAAAGTTGAATGAACACCAAAGTCAGAATCTGAATCAAGTCGGAGTCAGAATCAAAACCACATCTCTGGAACATGTGGTATGTGGAACGAAATTAGGTGCTTTACGCATATTACACAGGATACACAATTAACCCTTACACACTTTATACATATATAATTATAATATAAGAAAAAAGATATAATATATATAATAACGTATAATAACGCAAGAAACAGTTACACCTAGTTATTTCACAAAAATTCACGCATATTGCACTAAATCAGAAATAAAATTTAAACCAAATTGAGAATAAAATCAGAGCCTGGCGTTTTCATGCTTCTGGGTTTGTGCAAGAAAGTCAGAATCACGCTCACGATTTACTCTGTACTTTCTTTAATTGACGCATAATGTAACAAACAAAAATCAAGTGAAATAGAAAATATGAAGAAATAAAACAAGATATTTATTATTTTATTATTTTAAGCTATTAAAGATCTGAGATGAGGATGGTTTCACTTTTGAGTTTGGTTCTTCTCAAAGTTTCTTCATTATGTCGTCTCAGGATGTTGCCGTATCGTGATGTGGCCAGTAGATGGCCTCATTTACTCATTAAAAAAAAGTACAAAACAGCAGGACTGAAGTAAAATCCTGTAAACACTGACTGTCCATTTAAACACAACTTTTATATGATAGAAGATTAATCAGTAAACAAAACAACAGTGAATTAGAAGATGCGTCCAAATGTTTAGACTGGTACTGCACAAGCCGATTTATTCAGTTATTTTTACTACAAAATTCAATTTAATTAAGTAAAATGTTATTCATATAGCACTTTAACAGAGGTCATTACCGCAAAACACCTTTACAGAATTAAAATTGATGTGTGTCTGTTTGTGTAAATGAATGTACTACACATATAAAGGTGATGTGACTCTGAATATGGGTGTGATTAAGAGGGTAAGTGCTCAGTCTGCTGATTTATTAGGGCTCTGTGCTTTTATTATAAATATAAAGACATAAGGAGTCAGAAAATAATCTTTCTTTCTTTCAAAACAAGTTCCTTATTGGATTAATGGGGCTCTTTGAATCTTACACACTACCAGCCTTAACAGATAACTTGAGGTGAACTGTCGGTCTCTGTGTGTGTGTGTGTGTGTGTGTGTGTGTGTGTGTGTGTGTGTGTGTGTGTGTGTGTGTGTCTCTCTCTCTCTCTCTGTATGAGTGTCTGTCCCTCTCTCTCTGTTTCCGTCTCTTTCTCTCTGTCGGTCTCTGTGTGTGTGTGTGTGTGTGTGTGTGTGTGTGTCTCTCTCTCTCTCTCTCTCTCTGTATGAGTGTCTGTCCCTCTCTCTCTGTTTCTGTCTCTTTCTCTCTGGCGGTCTCTCTGTGTGTGTGTCTCTCTCTCTCTCTTTCTGTATGTGAGTGTGTCTCTCTCTCTATATATATATGTGTCTGTCTGTGTCTCTCTCTATTTGTGTGTCTCTCTCTGGTGGTCTCTGTGTGTGTGTGTGTGTGTGTGTGTGTGTGTGTGTGTGTGTGTGTGTGTGTGTGTGTGTGTCTCTGTATGAGTGTCTGTCCCTCTCTCTCTGTTTCTGTCTCTTTCTCTCTGGCGGTCTCTCTCTCTCTCTGTGTGTGTGTGTGTGTGTGTGTGTGTGTGTGTGTGTGTGTGTGTGTGTGTGTG
>JAAGKR010004021.1:32032-66538 GCA_011419295.1 Clarias macrocephalus | reverse complement strand
ATCAATAGCACAGTCATAGGGGCGGTGAGGTGGTAGAGAGATAGCCCGTGACTTACTGAAGACTTGTCGTAAATCGTGGTATTCAGTGGGGACCTTGGTTAAGTCGGGGATCTCTTCTTGTAATGCAGGCAAGGTCTGGCTAATAGAAGCTGAGTGTAGGCAAGAAGAGAGGCAGGCGGGGCTCCAATCGAGGATGCTCCTCTTAACCCAATCGATGTGGGGGTTATGTAGCCTCAACCAAGGGAGCCCCAGAACAACGGGTGCATGAGCATTTTTAACAGTTAGGAAGGTGATAGTTTCGACATGATTGCCAGAGAACTGTAGGGTGACGGGTGGTGTGGTGGGTAATGGGAGAGAGCCAACTTCCATCAAGGGCCCGAACGGTAAGAGGTTGGCACAGGGGTGTGAGAGGAATTTGGAAGGCGGAGACAATAGATGAGGAAATTAGGTTCTGATCTGCCCCGGAGTCCACTAAGGCATGAGTGGCGTATGATCGGTCACCCAGGGTCAAGGTTATTGCAAAGCATGATCGCTAGTCCGGGGAAGAACTAGAAGCTGGGCCCCCCTGCATCCCCAGAACTACGGGGGGGCCTGACCTTTTAGTGGGCAGGATTGCACAACATGGCCGGTCTGACCACAATAGAAGCAGGCGCCATCATCCCTGCGGCGCTGGCGCTCTTTTGGTGAAATGCGTGTGCGGCCTATCTGCATGGGTTCAGGGATTGCCTCGGAAGTGACTAAGGCAGGGGTCGTGGTATGTGGTGCGAGACCTGGCTGTCGTTCATTTCGCCATGTCCGCCTCCGGGCGTCGATCCGGATTGCTAGGTCAATCAGCCCTTGTAAGTCTGAGGGAAGTTCCCGAGCCGCCAGCTCATCTTTAATTGGATCTGAGAGTCCGTGGATAAAGCAGTCAAAGAGTGCCCTTTCGTCCCAGTCACAAGATGGAGCCAGGGTCCTGAATTCTATGGCGTAATCAGAGACTGAATGTATCCCCTGGCGAAGCTGGAGGATATGACTTGCCGTCTGATGACCTGTAAAGGAGCGATCAAACACCCTCCTCATTTCGTCTGTGAAGGTCTTGTATGTGAAACAGCAAGGAACTTGGGCATCCCATAATGCTGTTCCCCACTCTCTGGCCTTTCCGGTAAGGAGGGTGATTATATAAGCCACTTTGGAACGCTCTGTGGGAAAGGACGTGGCCTGCAGTTCCAGAACGAGGGAGCATTGGGACAAAAAAGAGCGACATGTAGCTGGGTTCCCATCATAAGTAGGTGGGGCAGGGAGGCGTGGCTCCTGGGCGGGCGAAGGCATCTGATGGGGGGGTTGAGGAGCAGGTGCTGGCGGAGGTTTGTTTTGAATTTGAGCCGAAAGAGACTGCAGAGTTTCGGTGATGGTTTGAAGAGTATTGGCGATCTGGGTGATTTCCTGCTGGTGAGTGCCTAAGAGGGCTCCTTGGCTCTCTAATGCCCCCCTCAGGCGAGCTGCCTCTGCTGAATCCATTCCTTGGCCAGTTTATTCTGTCGGACTCGGTAGGGGGCGTGGTGAATCCAAGTGCAAATGCAGGAAATGTGTTACGAGGAGAAGCGGTGTTTTGGACTGCTTGTGACTGACTAAGTAGATAATATGATGGTTCAAAGCCTCGGCGTGAATTCCAAGCTGCAGTGTGAGCGGGAACAGCCTCACTGGAATGCGGAAGCACGGATCGCCAGCACGAGTGTGTTGAGGTGAGCAGCGTGACGTCAGCTTTGCGGGAATGCGGAAGTGCATGGCGCCGCCGTGTAATCCGAAATGTATACCGGCGTGTAAGCGCTGAGAAGCAGGAGCGTGCAGAGCCGGCGTGGAGGAGAAAGGGAGAGCCTCGCGATGAATGCCGGTGTAGGTTGGAGGAACCGAGCGAGCGATAATCGTGGTCGTGAAACGGGCGAGGGTCGAAGCCGGAGTGACGAGAGGAGGTCCGTGATCCAGATTCGTGGTCGGTAACAGGTAGGTGGTCGGCAACGGGAAATATCCAAATAACAATGATCCGATAACGAGAGGCGAAGACGTGGTCAAAAACAGAGCGAGGTCGATAACAAACAGACTGAGACGAGAGAAACGCTGGTAAATTGAGGCTGGGAAGGCGCACAATAAACTGGCACTGTCGTGGTGTCGGAGCGTGACTTAAATAGGCATGTGAAGTAATCAGTGATACAGAGAACAGGTGTGGAGAGCGGGAATTGAGGCGGTGAACTGAAAGGAGTGGTTAGGAACATGGAGCGGGCGTGCTCAGGTGGTCATGGCGAGGCTGTGGCTTGATGTGGCGTGACATATATAATATGGTAGTATATATATTAAAAAAGCTATTTACAAATGACTGCTCAAATGTAAAGCAAACGCAATTTTTTATTTATTGTGTATATTTAACTTCATTCAGCCGTTTAAGTTATATGAAAAATAATGTGCCTACCATCTCACTATTATTTTCTGTTCAAATTTACAGATGCCCATGCGTGTGTGCAAAAAGACGAGGTACAACAAAGAATACAAAAGTGAATCATTTTTAGCCTAAAACAATATTGTTTCCAATGCTGAATCATTTCAGACCACACCATACGAGATGCAGAATTTTATCCCATGGATGTACCTAGCATCACACTGTCAGCCAGTATACCTACATGCATAATAGAAAGACCCTGAGACAGGAAACGGAGACAAAATGTCGTTTAAGGAAGATAAAAGCAAATGAAAGTAATTTTGAAAAAGATTATGCAATGAATGAAAGTCTTTAGACCCAGACTTTTTGCTATAGGAATAACGCTGCTCTCGCACTAATTAACCCTCTCTAAAGTCTGGATGCACTCCGCTAATGCTAATATTTTCTCAGTCAGAATGCTAATTAATACACACCTGTAACAAAGTTATTGCCACATAGGTCTAAACTGCACTCCACACACTGAACAAGCTGAATATTAGCCATTATAGTGTACCTGAGTTGTGGTTCTGTTGTTTGGAGATGTATTTCACTTGTTTGTTCTTAGAAAAAGAAACTTGTTGTTCTCCAAAAAATGCAAAAATGGAAAAAAGGCAAAAGTGGACAATCCAATAATATTAAAACATAAAAACTGGTTATTTTCTTGTATAAATGGGGGAAAAGTAGTATAATTTAAACGTTGACACAAATATTGACATATACAGACATTTCACAACAAAGTGCAGACCACTTGTAACGAAAAAGAATGATGGGAGGAAAAACGTATGGAGAAGGAAACCAATAGCTTATGATAAAAAGCATACCATGTCATCTGTCAAACATGGTGGAAGCAGTATTAGGTCATAAGAGTGTATGGTTGCCACTGGTGTTTATTGATGACTTGATGACTGCTGAAAAAAGTAGCAGGGTGAATTCTGAAGTGTATAGAGCTTTACTCTCTGCTGGATTCAAGTGCTGCAAAACTAATAGGACTTCATATTGTAGAGGGATAATGACACAAAACATACAGGTAAAGATACTCAGAACTTTCTCAAGGCAGAAATAAGATATTCTTAATAGAAATGAGATTCTTCACTGGCTAGCTCAGTCAACTGATCTGTTTTTCACTTCCTGAAAATAAGAATTAGGGCAGAATGCCCCATAAAAGAGCAGCAAAAGAAGGCAGCTGCAGCAAACAGTAAATTCAACTTTGGTCATGTCTAAGCTACCAAACTTCAGACATCTTTAAGTGCTAATTAATTGAATATATTTATTAAAGGCAATCCTTATGTTTGTAATTGTATTAATTACATACAAATGTATTTGTATGCAAATGACTCAATTCCTAAATGGTCAATGCCAAACTTTGTCAAACCACTTTATTTAAAGCTGAATGTCATGACTTCATTCAGATCAAATGTTTAATTTTAAATTCAATGTGGTAGTGTAAAGCAAAACAGGTGAGGCCGATATGCAAAAAAACAATCTTCGTTCCAAAATTTGTGGACTGACTGTAAGTATTAGCATGGTTCTTGGATTATACATGGGCTTTTAATGCAAACAGTGCCATACAAAATTCTTAAGTACATGCTTGGTATGTTGTAAAAAAAAAAAAAGGGCTTCAAAAATACTGAAATTAAATCTACAAGAAAAAAATAGTACATTGCACAGTAAACAGTAAAAAAATGAAACAAAGTTAGTATTTGGCATAAACCTTTGCATAGATAGATAGATAGATAGATAGATAGATAGATAGATAGATAGATAGATAGTGTGGTAGAAAATTTGAATCAACTATGTGTGTGACTAAAAATCTACATAATCATAGATTAGTTAGACTTGCAGACTTGAAATGTGGTTAAGAACAAGATGTACAGGGAGTAATGGCTTTGATCTATGTATGTTGATAGAAATTTGGCGCTAGAAGATGCAACTTGCCTGCTTATCAGCATCCCAGGAACCAGCTCTGCTGTTGCTCGTCACATTATTTTATAAATTTTATGAGTTGTCACAATGACCTGTTTCGGCAGGATATATAAGGCACTGTAAAGAGAGGGGAGACCTCTCTCTTGCAGATGCTTTTGCAGTGTGTGTAACAGAGATTACCAGAGTGCTGATTACATAAACCTCTACTCTTGTTGTGATACAATTTAAAGTCTCCAGAGTTGCCAATTTTAATTCAACCACATAGATAGATAGATAGATAGATAGATAGATAGATAGATAGATAGATAGATTATGTACAATTTATGCAGTTTTTATAAGGAAATTAGCTGGTACAGTAGTTTTTTTTCCCATTAGATTAGACTAGATTCAACTTTATTGTCATTGCACAGTTACAAGGCATCGAAATGCAGTTAGCATCTAACCAGAAGTGCAAGTTAGCAGTGCAATATAAACATATATACAGATCTATAAAACTAATATACAGTGGAACCTCGGATTGCGAGTAACGTGGTTTACGAGTGTTCCGCAAACCGAGCAAAGATTTTTAATAATTTTTTATTCGGAAACCGAGCAAGTATTAGTTTCCGAGCGCAGAGTATCATGCGTCACACATGCGACTCTTATTTTGACACCGAGCGTCACTCTCTCACCTACCCCCCACCATGTGAGAACTAAGTAAACAGGAGCACTTACTAAGTAAACAATGACACTTATAAAGATCATGCTGACATAAATCCATTCTTAATGATTGTACCATATTCATATAAAAAATTAAGGAAAATTAGAAATAAATTTGAGTTTTCATTATTTCTTATGGGAAATGATGATTTGGTTTAAGAGTGTTTTGGAATACGTGCCCTCTTCCGGAACGAATTATGCTCGTAATCCAAGGTTCCACTGTATATAGATTAATGTACAGACTAATTATAAATCTACAGATATGTCTAAATATAAATATGTGGAATGAAGATATACAGAAACTATATATAGGTGAATTTACTGTACAATATTTGTAATAGTATGAATATACTTATGAATAAATATGACTAATTTAACAGCTGGATGGAAATGCAGAGAGTATACCTATACACACATATCTACATATATGAATATACATGTATTAGTATACAGTCTATGTGCAGGTGTGAAACCTTGAATTGCGAGTAACTTGGTCTGCAAGTGTGTTGCGAAACGAGCAAAATTTTAACTTGATAAACGAGGTCTTGAAATACAAGTACTGTGGTACGTATACGCTTTGTCTGCTGAGCGTCACATGATCACAACTGCCAATGGCTTTTCTCTATTTTGTGCTGTGGGATTATGAGTAATCATCTTCCATGATTGGTCTCAGTGCTCATGCCTCACTCATATAGTCAATATCCATGCGCATACTGTTTTTTTATTTTTTATTATATTGTGTTAAAATGTACTGACTGATCTTTAGTAACTGTACAGCAGCAATGGCCTCTGTTTAGCGACAATGCGATGTCACACTTATCTTAAATTCTCAATTGGTACTTTTGCACAGTACTGTACAGTGGAACTTCGGATTGCGAGTAACGTGGTTTACGAGTGTTCCGCAAATTGAGCAAAGATTTTTAATACATTTTTAATCGGAAACCAAGCAAGTATTAGTTTACGAGTGCCGAGTATCATGTATCACGCATGCGACTCGTGCGACCGAGCGGCAAGTGATCACAACTGAGCCAATGATTTTTCTCTCTCTCTTGCGCTGTAGAATTATTGGTGCTCGTCTCTTACTGGTATAATCAACATCTCCCTCTCCCTTCTATGTGTGTGCGCACGCGTAATTTGACACTGTGCCCCACACACACACACTCTCTCTCTCTCTCTCCTTCTGTGTGTGTGCGCGTAATTTGACACTGTGCCCCACACACACACACACACACTCTCTCTTTCCTCTTATGTGTGTGCGCGCATGTAATTTGACACCGACACACACACGCTTTCTTTACACAGAAAACTCAGCTGTCACAATTCTTTTCAAAGGTAAGGTGCTGGTTCGTTTGTTTTTTTTACTCCGTTAGTATGCGCTCATGCGAGTGTGATTAGAGGGATTTTTTTTTTGTTAAAGCAGTGTTTCCATTGTGTGTGTTTGTTGTGAAACTTAAAAAGCGAGGTGGGGGGAGGGAGGAGGAGTTTTACTGTGTAAGATGAGGTGAGGGAAGGGGCTAATTCCACACACACGCAAACATACAAATACACGGCGCCTGCGCGCAAAAATGGAAACACTTATCTGTCGGGATTTATTTTTACTTTTTTAAAAATGTTAAGTGCAGGTTAATTTGTTTTATTTTTACTTTATATATTGTATTAATTATTTTTATGTATTTATTGTTTTGGGCTGTAGAACAAATAATTCGAGTTTTTATTATTTCTTATGGGAAAATGTGATTTGGTTTACGAGTGTTTTGGAACACAAGCCCGCTTCCGGAACGAATTATGCTTGTAATCCAAGGTTCCACTGTATATCATATGTCTTTTCCATACATTCTGATCAGGAAATGATGTATGTTAACATTTACATGCAGTGTTTAAATTACAGAAGGTATCTGTAAACTTCTTTTGCAGATATGTGGCATTGCATTGAAATCACAGGAATACTAATGCACAAACGTACAGTGGTGTCAATGAATTGTGGCAGATGGAGCCTTTTGGGCCAGCTATAATTACAACACAGCTTAATAAAAAATGTGGCATAAAATAGGATGGCAATAAATAAACAGAATATGCATTTTATCCATGCATAGTTTAATTCAGAAGCGGCTTTATCTTGGGTTATGGTGGATCCTTGGCCTGTCCTCGGAAATTGGGTGTGAGGCAGGAATACACTGTAGGTCAGATGACAATGTATTACAGGGCACGACACAAATTTAAACACTTAATTACACCTAGGGTAGTTTAGTATAGTGTACTGATATGTTTTTGGATCTAGACAAGCTGGAAATGAAGAGAACATGCACAAAACCTCAACACAGATAGTAACCCCCAAAATGGGGACCCTGGAACTCTAAGGTGGAAACACTGCATGTTGAAGAATGGTTTGCAAATTTTGTAGATAGTTTTGTAGATAAAATTCAAGGTTGATATGAGTTGGAACTGTGTAATTTCATTAGATTGCTATGGAATTTATTCTTCAGGCATGTGAGTGAAAAAGAGATGGAATGCAACACAATGATAATATTACACAACACCACAATTATGCCACAGTTGTGGATTAAAATGCTTGTTAAATTGCTGTGTTGAACTAAAGCTACAGATTTCTTAGCCTGGATGAAGCCTAATATTTTATTTTTGTCATTTTACTTTATTCTCCTGATTGTAGCCCTTTGGCATTACAAGTAGAGCTATTAAAATTCAGTTCCTCAAGCTCAGGCATACAATATCAGTCCTAATTAGACTGAATAATGGACAAAGGCCATTGGCCATTAACATAGGGTGGTCACCAATCAAAAACCCTTTGCATCAAAATAAATGTGAAATTACATTTGAAGGTCAAGATGTTTGAGGGAATGTAGTAAGTCTTCGCTAACCTGACATACTATAGTTCTGTCTGCTGCCCCCACAGGTGATGCTTACATTATTTTGATAACCTGATAGTGTGAGTAATTGAAGAATTTGAAGAGGGTAAAATGTCTGCGAAATAAACTTATAAAATAATTAATATAAATATATACTTTTTATACTTTTTTTATATACTTATAAAAAACATTTTTAGAAAATAATATCCCTGGTTTGATAAATATGGTTTGAATGAAATTGGCCTGTAGGAAACAGAGACATTTGACAATTCTGTATACACCCTCATATTGTTTAATTCCTAGTGCATTTATTATCTATTCCATTTTTGAAATTAAGACTGGGTTAAAATCTCACAGGAAATATGTGTAAACAGACACATACTGCACAGAAATGCCTTATTTTAAAACGCAAAAAAATTCAAGCTATTGAATATCCAAGCCAATTTTTCTGTTGTTGAACCTACCATTCTTTTAGTCTGTCAGAAGACACTTGGCTGTAAAACTTTTGTCATTCATTAGGACCTTCAGTCATTCACAATTTTGGCTATATAAAATAATTAATGCCTAAAGGAAGCACATATATTGATGTGTTAATGAAAGTATTTTTTAATTGGTAAATTAAATATTTATTCCAGAAGTCAGTTGGGAAATAAAAATAAAGAATTAAAACATACAGCAGTATCACTGTACTGTGTTAAGTGTTTTATTTGAGGCAGACACCTTAAATCAAAATATAGCATGGCTATTTTCTATAGCATAAAGAAAATATATTGATAAACTATGAACATAACCTATGGTGTTAAGTTTAAACTCATACTATGGAGTGAATAACAGTACTAATATTAATATAAAATTTGTTAATTTAACTCTTTTAATTTTTACATTAATGGTACTGTATACAATTAGTTTCAACCAAGCATTTTAATTGGAACAGAGGCATTCCAGGAGTGGTGATAATGCACTGTAACACCATTGGGATATTTAACTATGTTCTACAATCATAACCCTAACTGTTGGTCACTGCCTGAGTGAAAGAACACTACCGCTCAAAAGATTGGGATCACTGTTCTAACTTCATGGTCGTTCCTGATTTTTAATCCTTTCTACATTGTAAAGCAATGCTGAAGGTGTCCAAAATATGCAATAATATCCTTAGAACAGTTAATGTTGAGATGTACCTGCTACTCACGATCTGTGAAGCATTCATAACGACTCTAATCTGAAGTGCTGTTAATTGTTTAATTTTTTTGAGGATGGTAACTCTAAATGAACTTCTCCTCTGCAGCAGATGTATGTTTTGGTCTTGCCTTCCTGGAAAGGTCTTCATTAGAGCCTGTTTCATAATGGCGCTCGATGGGTTTTTCAAGAACTATTCCATAACGGCTGACCTCTGTGTCTGAATAATAACAACTTGTTACTATGTTATGTTATGTTGTTACATAATTACCTAATTCCATATGTGTTATTTCTTAGTTTTTGAAATTCACGGTATTGTAGAATGTACATAATAAATCACTAAACAAAAACAAAGAAATTTACAATTGATCCCACACTTTTGAGCAGTAGTGTATAAATATTGTTCGATGTTGTCAGGTAAGTGTAGGTGGTATTGTTGATAATCTTGGAAGACAAAACAAACTCAGGTATCAGAATAAAAAAACTTTAACAAGAGCCAAGCAATGAGCAGACAGATGAACTAGGCAAGAGACCATTCAGAAACATTAAACAAAGATAGGGTTGATCAACTAGATGAATGACTAGTTACAAAAGACACAGAATGTATTGGAGTGTGTGAAGAGTCCTTATAAAATATATTGTGTCTAGTGTAGGTTGTTAGTGCCACTTATGTTTGATGTCCACATGCCTTTTTTCTGTAATATTTACATGTGCCTTAAACCTGAAGAAAAGACATCTTTCTAGGAGATGAACAAAACGGCCATCTGATTTCTACTGTTCATCCTTTTTGTTTTCATTTTTGATCGTCCCCACCATTGTCAATAAGAAATAAATGGAGGAATTGATGACAAATTAACATGTTTTGCACAAAGCAATTTGCTGACACCTAAAAACCTTTCTCTCCAAGATTAAATGTTATTATACCAGTTCAGCTCTCAGTATGATCAACATTGATAATTTTACATTGATAAATTTTCTGTCTCTGTCTCCACTACAATATTTGAATATAATGTGTTTGAAAGTGTCATCTTTTTTACTTTCTGTAAGAAAGATGAGGGAATTTTGATGGACTGTACTTAAATACACACAACCGCCATGAGGGAGGTTTCAGTGGAATAGATGAATATATGAGTAGGAGGGAATAGGGTCCATGTTGTGCATGATGTATGCTTAATTGTAACCTCTATGAGTTGCAGGAGCAATGCATCAGTATAGGAAACACAGGTGGATGCAAGTCAAATCTCTTTAATAGATATTGTGTAGTCACAAACAATACCAAGACTCAGAGTGCAAACACAACTTTTAGACAAGGTATATTAACTAGAGCTAATCGCTAACATGCCTTAAACCCAAAAGGAAAATGAAAATTCTGAACTGAACAAGACACAGGTGCATGAATGCACCATGTCCAAGTAATTACCAGTGTTGTGCTAGATACTTATAAAAGTTGTTAAAAAAAAAAAAAAAAAAAATTGTTACTCTATTGCTAGTTAAGTTAAAGTAATATATTACTAATTACTTTCTATAAAATAAATATTCAGCTGGTATCAAAATAATACAATATTTAATTTTGAGTTTGAGTAAATTACTATTTATATAAATACCATGCATTTCTGGGTCTAATTCAGTACATGCAACATCAAACATGGGGAAGATTGCTGACTTGACAATTGTTCAGATGATGATAATTGACACCTTCCACAAGGCGAGTAAGCCACAAAAGGTCATTGCTAAAAAGGCTGGCGGTTTGCAAAGTGCTGTATCAAAGCATACACACGAAAAAAAAAATTGGCCTAACAATTAAGATTTATGCATTTTGATTGCATATAAAATTTCAATCCATTTGGATTACATACTTTTAGCATAACCAAACTAATAGCCTTTACGTGATTCTTATTTGCAAGTTATATGTAAATGAAATGAGCAAGAATGAGATTTATGTATATCAGATCAATAAATCCAATTTGTTTTAAATTCATAATGAAGAGAATTATGTATTATTACAAAATAAACCCAACTTACTTTAAATGCATTTAGATAATTGTTAATATTTGATATATATATATATATATATATATATATATATATATATATATATATATATATATATATATACACACACACATACAACAGACCACCTTGTTTCATATTTTATTTATTTCATACAATATACATATCATATACATTTTATGCATATTCTAAGAATAACAACCAGAAACTGGAAGCAAAACATACTAGCCAGTGCTAGAGAGAAGTTTCCTCAAGAACTGTAATTAAAAAATGTGGAACTTAAGATAGCAGGTTTACCAGTTTTATCTGTCTATCAGCACTGCTTACATTACAATAACATTCATAGCCTAAGCCTCAGTGGTGTCTTTGCACTTACACATTTCTATGCATGTTTAATTGTGAGATTTAATTTCAAGTATTAAAGTTTAAAAGTTAACTTAAACAGTACAAAGCACAGACATTTAGAACAAGGCAACCCACTTGCATTGAAAAAATTAAATATCTGTTAATTAATCACAGAAGCATCTTAATTTTCAGTGTTTGGACCTTTGGTGACAGTTTGGTACTCTCTTGTTCCACCATGATTTTCTGAAACACTTCAAATGTGCACCCGAGTTCCTTAGGGTAGTGCAAGTTAAATGCATAAATTAGTTCAAAAAGTATCACATTCATGTGTGAAGGTTTTGAGGAACTCCAAACCCTCAAGTATCACACCAACATCTGTAGGTTAATCTCCAGGTCCAGCACCCACTGCCGAATGACATAGATGCCCGTCATCTGTGCAGTTCCAGACTCAGCATTTGAATTTTCACAGTCCTGGAGGATAAATAAAAAGAATGAGTTTTCAATACCAATACCAGCCACAGTGATATTCATTTAGGTTGGAAAATAGGGATGTAAATATAAATACAGAAAAAAAAACATCCCTATATGTTTTAATTAGTAATACATCTAATATTAGCCAATAAGAAAAATGCTAATTGGCTAAAGTTAGCTTATATTTATTAGGGCCATGTGCAAGCTAGCTAGCTAGTGGACTAAACAAAAAATGTATAGTCATTGCATTGATGTGAGTGTAATACGATATCAACAATGCCAAAAATATTTACATATGCAGAAACCAACAAATTATGAAGGATGACTACAAATGTAACTTACCATAAAATGAGGTCACAATCCAGCTTGCTCCAGTGGAAAATGTTAATGAAAGTGTTGCTTCACCTGCTGCTGCTATCACCCTCTACCAACTGGGGTGTGGAACAGCTTCATTTCTGCTTCTAAACGATTTCATTTGCAAGATTTGTATGTAAATCAGTCTCATCCAATTTAATTTATTGGATCTTGTTCTGCAGACATTTTAACTAAATTTATACCTTTTAACCAATGAAATTAAATAGTTTTCATAATTAACAAATTTAAATTAATTGTAAGTAATCTGATTACATAATTTTAAAAAAGGTTATTTAAATAAAATCAAAGGGATGCAAATACTTAATAATAAACTAAGCCATGATTTTTTTTTTTTTTTTTTTGAGTGTATTCACGGAAAGCAGACTGGTAGAAAAAAGTGTGGTAGGAAAATATGCACATTGATATTAGTATGCTTATTGGATAAACTATAATTATGGATTATCCTTGAAGTTTACTTAAGATTACTTGCAAAAATTACTTGTACCTAACCAAAAAAAAAAAAAAAAAAACCAGAAACGGTAGAGTATTCAACAGCAAATCCCATTTAACACCATACTGTACATAAGCACATTGTAGCCTTTAAAGCTGTAAAGCCGAGCAAATTAGGATAAACAAGTACTAAATTTCTGAATGGTCCATCTAAACTGTTCACTGACAGTGGTGAGAAAAAAATGTGCATAGAGAGTGGGTGTCCTTCACCACCTTCTTCACAGCTGGCTTGTATGCCTGGTAGCAAGTGAAAAGTATGATTGATTACCACATTATTAAACAAAGCAATTAAGACAAAGTAGGGAGAATGTGTGTTGTAAGGAGGTATGGGTTCTTAAATGACACCTGAGTGTCAGAGAATGACTCAAGTAAACTACTAATTAGAATTGATGATTTGAAAACAAGCTACAAGGACTTTGCTCTTCATGATAACAGGGCTGCATGATTAATCCTAAAAAAAAATAAAAAAAACCGTGAACTCGAATTATACAAGTGATCTCATTTCTAAATGATACCTATTCAGTTGCATGTATTTCCCTGCCTTCAGATTGCACTGCATTTAAACTCAGCATTTTGCACTCAGATTTTATTTTTGTCCACTTGCATGCTGAAGTACTATTACACTTCTCCAAATTGTATTTCTGCTGATTCAAACTGTATTTTTACACTTTCACTTTTCACAATATCAGAATGCTGTGCTCGCTCAATTGCCCAATTAGAGGCTAGAGGAGGGATTATAACAGCCAATCAGAATCTGGAGGTACAGTCTTACAGCCTGTTTCTGATTGGCTGCTTTCAATGCTCTCTGTGTCTCCTCAATGTGAATATGTCAACCATTACAATTTGTTCTGCAATATTAGTTTATATCATTACTATAAAATTATTATCTGCTGTTATTATCAGTGTTATAAGATGTTTCAAACATAATAAAATCATCTGATCATACAGGGTCTTAGTATTAGGCAAAAACAACCTAAAACTTTTTGTCTAAAAAGAACATCATAAAACTTTTTTCACTGTGACATTATTTATTTAACAAAAAATCTGTCGTCATCCATGGCACACACATTTAAATAATCATATTTATATATAAATTTTCTTTACCTATATTAAATTATTTGAGTGTACACAACTGTCTATATGAGATTCTCTGTTACAAGCAGCACTTCATCACTTCATTAACACGGCATATCCCCATGTTTCACAGTCCTTGGGGGTAGTGTGTAGCAAACTGACAGGTAGCACGGATGCTTTAACAAATTGCTTCCACTCACTTTTTATCTTTAGAGGGCAGAATTTTGCTTTAATTATTTCTTTACATTTACTTCCTCCTCCCGCAAGCAAAATGCTTTCATTCTCTCTCCAGTCATTTTGATCAGATTATGACAGTCATACACAGCTTAATTATAGGAGCTTGAAACAGCTGTGATTGGAGGAGTCAGATTAGAATAATGTCGTGCAGCCGAGTCAAGTATATATACGTTTTGTCTGTGTGCATAACGCTTTTACACAACTGCCACTGATTTCACTTTTCCACCTTTTAAAACTACAAAAACCTGTAAAAACTAAAATACAGTACCTACTATAATGTGCAGCCTACTTTATGGCTCTCAGTGTCGGAAAAAGTGACATCAAACACTTTCCTCGGAGCAGTCCTACTCCTTGCCGATTGTAAGAATAGGAAGCTTGTGTTATGAATAATCTTCATGTCCTTCACTTAGGTAGGACTATTTTAAGTCTCAAATTAAATGTGTGTGTGTGTGATTTCTATGAGTGATTCTGAGATGCTTAATAAATATGGGCCCTGTTCAAATAGCCTTCACTGGCATGCTCATAATAAGAAACAGAATCGACAAAGCGTGTAGGCTAATTTTGACAATAAAGGTAAAAAATATATATATATATATATTATTTCCTTGGATTTACGAACATAGTTTGTTTTGTCCTATCTGGCTAAAGAGTTGTACTAATTAGAATCAGCTGGTTTATTTAATGTAAGGATCTAATACATGGCAGGACATTTACTTTCTGAGCTGGTGCATCCACCTCTGCACAAAAATGGCTAAATTGCAGGGATTCTCAAATGAATTGCAAATGTATGTGACAAATTTCTGTACATTGTGGCCAGAGGTGGGTAATAATGAGCTACATTTACTCAGTTACATTTACTTGAGTAACTTTTTGAAATAAATTTACTTCTATGAGTAGTTTTACTGCACCATACTTTTTACTTTTACTTGAGTAGATTTGTGAAGAAGAAACGCTACTCTTACTCCGCTACATTTGGCTATACTTGGCGTGTTACTTTTCTTACCATTTATTCTACACATGCAGGCGGTGGATCTACCACACACTTACTGTGTTTAACCAATCAAACGTAGCAACAATAATCCCATGACTCCGTTTGACCAATCAGCCGCAATAACAATAACCACATGCAATCGCATGACCACATACAAACTGGGGCATAGCTGGAAAAAAAATCTTCAGCTGTGGTGTGAAAACATAAAATTAGCAGAGGCACCTGTCTCAGGATGAACACCCATGGCCTCATATACAAAGCATGTCCTGCTTAAAGCCAGCTTAATAAAATTGAGCTCAAAAGAGACTGGCTGTTAATTAACTTCCTTCTGCTTAATCCTGACAAGACAGAAGTTCTGGTACTAGTACCACATGCAGCTAGAAGAATTTTTGATCAACCAGTAACTATGGGTGGCCTTCTGGTCTATGAAGTGCAACAGTAAAAGACCTAGGTGCAATTATAGATTCAAATCTGTCATTTGAAACTCATGTAGAAAATATGACCATGATAGCATTCTTTCATCTTAGATTTCAATCTTAAGATAAGAAATATGTTGTCACTAAATGAGGCAGAAAATTTATTTCATTATCACCTCTATGTTGGACTACTATAACGCCTTACTATCTGGTTGTTCAACTAGGTGAATAAACAAGCTTCACTTAATTCAGAATGCAGTAGTGAGAGTCCACTAGAATCGGAAGCATATCATTCTTATTTTATCCACACTGCACTGGCTCCCATTGAAATTTTAAAATACTACTTTTGACCTATAAAGCATTAAATGATCTTGCGCTGCAGTGCCCAAGTCAACTGCTAGTATCTTACGATCCGCCACACTAACTTCAATCAAGGAATGCAGGCTGCTTCTCAGTACCTCATATTATAAAATCTACAGCAGGAGGCAGATATTTTTCTCACCAAAGCCCCAATGTCTGAACATGCAGTGCATGCTTACAAGCTTGCTTCGTATGGGGGCTGCATTGCCATAGCCTGTCTCTCCCTGAAAGCACCTACAATGGACATGTAGGCATTCACATTTTATTTTATATTATCTGTATAGCCGGATGCATATGTGTCATATGTTACTTGGAGAAGAAATACACTATGGGGAAAAGGGAAGAATCAGAATAAATATGATTCTGTGGGCAATTTTTGCTGGGAAGCCATTGATCCTGACATTCATGTGGATGTTAATATGACACATAAAACCTTTTTAAGGATTGCTACAGACCAAGTACGCCCTCCACGACAATGATCTTCCCTAATAGCTATGGTATCTTAAAATAATGCGCCCTACCACACTGCAACAATTGGTCTGGTATGGTTTGAGAAAGATGACAAATACGTAATTCGATTTGGCCTCAAAATTCCTAAGATAGGAGCTCCAAGATGTCGCGGTCTTGCGCCGCGAGGTGGCGGAGCTGCAACAGGAGAATGTGATCCTCCGCGGGGCGGCCGCTCAGCCGGCTGTTGCCACGCCCATCGCAGCGGCGGCTGCGCCGCCAACCCCCTCCCCATCTTCTGATGTTTTTCTAGCTTTACCGGACAAATGGGATGGCACGGATGGGAAGTGTAGTGTTTTTCTAACTGCATTGGATCTCGTGTTCGAGTTTAATTCCACCAGATACTCCACAGACCGACTGCGCATTGCTCTTCTCGTCTCTGACCGTCGTGGCTGAGTGGGCCACGGCGGTCCTTCGTTCAGATTCAGACGTCGCCTACTCATACACCGAATACACCCGTCAGCTCAAACTCACCTTTGAGCATCCGGCCGCTGAGGTGGAGACCGACTCTAAGCTATATCATCTATGGCAGGGAGGGTCGTCCGTGAGCCGCTACACCGCGGAGTTTCGCACTTTTGCCGTGCAGACCGACTGGGGAGACTCCACAATCCGGACGGCCTACTACGAGGGACTGGCTTCGCGTATAAAAGACGAGCTTGCTGGACGAGAGCTCCCAGCGACCTTGGAGGGCTTAATCCAACTCGCCCTCCGGATCGACCAACGTCTGCTCGCTCGTCCCAAGCCAGCTCCCCGTACCCTGCCACCCATCACGACGGCACTACCTTGCACCACGCCCTTTGTTTCCCACGCTCCAGTTCCAGAAGCCCACTCCGCATTCACTGCCTCATCCACCAGAACCATCGGTCCTCCACCTCCCGCCGTGGTTGACACAGGAGCCGGGGAACCCATGCAATTAGGGCGCGCCTCCTTAACCGCTGCAGAACGGGAACGCCGTTTTAGAGAGGGGCTCTGCGCGTATTGTGGATCTTCTGCACACCATCGAGCCATCTGCCCTTTGCGGCCGGGAAACGCGCAGCCCCAGTGAGAAATGAGAGTAGCTCACCGGGTCCCATCTCCCTCTCCACCACCCTGACTAATGATTCCCGTCTCACGGTAAAAGTACACCTCCAGTTTGGCCGCAAACGGGTCGGAAGTACCGCGTTCGTCGACTCCGGGGCAGCAGGTAACTTCATTGACTCTTCATACGCCAAAAAACTGGGGGTAAAAATCGAGGCGTTATCCCAGCCCGTAACCATTACATCAGTCGACGGTCGGCCCATTTCCTCCAGCCCCATCTCCTTTCAAACTCAGCCTATCACTCTTATCATCAACCAGCATCAGGAACAGATTCAGTTTTACACCACCACCATTTCATCACCACCCATCATCCTCGGACACCCCTACTGGACACTACGAGAGTCTGGTCATCCCCTTTGGTCTCTGCAATGCACCTGCCGCTTTTCAGCAATTTATCAATGACGTCCTCAGAGACATGCTAGGCCGCTGGGTGTTCGTCTACCTCGACGACATCCTCATCTACTCCCAAACTGTCCACGAACATATCCAGCATGTCAGAGCGGTTCTAAAGAGATTGCTCGCCCACCAGCTGTACTGTAAGTTGGAAAAGTGCGCTTTTCACGAGCGCTCCACCACGTTCCTGGGTTTTGTCATCTCGTCCCAGGGTGTGGCCATGGACCCACAGAAACTGGAAGTTGTGAGTCACTGGCCCCTACCCAAGACTTTTAAACAACTACAGCGGTTTCTCGGGTTTGCCAATTTCTATCGCCGCTTTATCCGGGACTACAGTACCGTTGCAGCTCCACTCACCGCTCTGACCCGCCCATCATCTCACCCCTTTAACCTCACCTCAACTGCCGTCTCTGCCTTCCATGAACTCTGTCACCGCTTCACCGCTGACAAACCATTCGTTGTGGAGGTGGACGCTTCAGATGTGGGCGCCGGGGCTGTTCCCTCCCAGCGAGGTCCAGACCAAAAACTGCACCCCTGCAGTTTTTTCTCCAAGAAATTTGACGCCACTCAGCAGCGATACGGAGTAGGGGACCGCGAGCTGCTGGCCATAAAGTGGGCCTTGGAGGAATGGCGACACTGGCTCCAGAGAGCCGTTCATCGTCTGGACCGACCATCAAAACCTCATCACTAGCCGCACCTTAAAACAACTTAACCCCAGACAGGCGCGGTGGGCGCTGTTTTGTGAGAACTATAATTTCCACCTGTCATACCGCCCGGGGTCCAAAAACACCAAAGCCGATGCCCTCTCCCGACAGCACGAGGAAGACGTCCTCCGGACGGACCTCGTGCCTGTCCTGCCACCCACCAAGATCCTCGCACCACTCAGTTGGAACCTGGAAACAAGGGTTCGCCAGGCACAAGCTACGGAGACCGAACCGGCAGGTGTGCCGCCTGGCCGACTCTATGTACCCAACGCCCTCAGAGCCGAAGTATTCCAGTGGGGACACTCCTCCCCACTTTCTGGACACCCCGGAAAGCGGCGCACCCTACTTTTCGTCCAATGGGCCTTCTGGTGGCCCAATATGAGAAAGGACGTAGACGAGTTCGTCCAGGCGTGCCCAGTGTGTGCCAGGACTAAGGACCGCAACCGACCATCGCCGGGGGAACTTCAACCACTCCCGGTTCCCCGCCGACCCTGGACACACATTGCCGTGGACTTCATCACGGGCCTGCCGGTTTCCGAAGGAAGAGACACCATCCTCATCATCGTCGACCGGTTCTCCAAAGCTGTCCACCTGCTGGCCCTCTCCGGTCTCCCATCAGCTAAAAGGACAGCTGAGCGGATATTAGAGCATGTAGTCCGCCTGCATAGGTTCCCAAAGGACATCGTCTCGGACAGGGGGCCCCAGTTCACATCTCGGTTCTGGAAGGCCTTCTGCCGTCTGATCAATTCCACCTGCAGTCTGTCCTCCGGTTACCATCCACAGACTAACGGTCAGACGGAGCGAACCAAACAACAACTGGAGCGCTACCTGAGATGCTTCATTGTTGATCGCCAGTGCTCCTGGGCCTGCTACCTCATTTGGGCTGAGCTATCCCATAAACTCCACACCTCCTCTGCTACCAACTTAAGCCCATTTGAGGTATGCTACGGCTTCCAACCTCCGATGTTTCGACCATCAAGAACCGGCGGTGGAAGTACCGTCGGCCCAACAGTTTGTTCGCCGGTGTCGACGGCTATGGAGACAAGCAAACGACGCCATTCAACAAGCTAACCGCCATTACACTCGACAACACCGCGTCGACACCCACCGGGACGAATGTACCAAGTAGGTGATAAGGTATGGCTATCAACAAAAAACCTACACCTGCAGACTGAATCAAGAAAGTTATCACCAAGATTCATCGGACCATACCGCATCAACCTCCGAATTAACCCTGTCACCTACCGGCTCCAGCTGCCTGCAGCGTTCCGGGTCCATCCGGTATTTCATACATCCCAACTCAAACCCTTCACTACTTAGGAAGCATAAAAGGAGACAAGATCGCGCTTTACACTCGCTCAGTCATTGAGTTTTGCCCATGCTATCGCCGACGCCTCGCTCGTCTAAACGTGAGTACTCACTTTCTTGGGTTATCGCTTCCAATTAGGTGTGTGTATTTAGAACGCGGGTTTATTTGTGTAAACTCTTGCTCTCGCTTCGGGAGAGTTCTAATAATAACCAGCGTGGTTATCCTGCCTGCTCGCGCTACTTCCGCGTTTGGGTTTACTATCCACGCTACAGGGCTAACTGCTAGTCTTCTGATTCATCTCCGGTTAGTTCGTGACAGAACAAATCTGTATTGAACCTACTTCACAATGTACAGGACATCCCTCGATAGGTGAGACCTGTTTTATCTTGTAAGAAGGTATTTCCCATAGTGAAAAATACATTTAAGGGTGGTCAGGTTATTGCCCAGCATCAAGCAAAGAAAACAATTAAGATGTTGCTAATTTTCTGGAATTTTCAAAACAACGAAATAACACAGGCAGCATGGTGGCTTAATGGTTAGTACCATCGCCTTGAACCTCCTGGGTCAGACTTTGGGTCTGTGTGCATGAAGATTGCATGTTCTCCCAATGCTTGGTGGGTTTCCTCCCATAGACATGCAGATTAGGCTAATTGGCATTCCCAATTTGCATGTAGTTTGTGAATGAGCATGTGAGTACTGCATGTTTATGGGTGTGTGCCCTGCGATGGATTGGCACTCTGTCCAGGGTGTACCCTGCCTTAAGTCTCCTGGGACAGGCTCCAGGACCCTGGGACTCTGTATACAGGATAAAGCGGTATAGATGATGAGTGAGTGAGTAATAACAACAACAGTCAGTTATAATTTTAAGACACTAGGTTAGCTGTTCTGAAATAGTTCTGGCAAGAATAGTGCATTTGCGAAATTTATCAAGCACCTGATTAAACTGGCTTTCATGAAGAGCATCCGAGGAAAGCAAGACCTCTGATGCAGAGGAAAAGTTCATTAAATGTCACCATATGTAGTTTGGACACACTTTCCCTTCAGTAGTTTTTCTTCATTTTTATTATTTTCAACCTTGTATATTACTACTGAAAAGACATCTACAGTATGTAACTGCTCGTACAGGAAAAAAAGTGTTAAACAATCCAAAATATTTTTTATATTTTAGATTGTCCAAAGTAGCAACATTTAGCTTTGAGGGCCTTTGGCCTTCATGGTCAAATTACAGCAAACAAACCGTTACTTTGGAAGAGGAACAAGCAGATATTTGCTTGGGCCAAGAAAAAAAAAGTAATGGACGTTAGATCAGTGCAAAACTGTTCTTTGGTCTAATAAGTACAAACTAGAATTTTTTGGTTCTAAATACCATGTCTTTTTATGTTTATTCACACACAGAACAGGTGTTGATGTACTTTTGGATGTGTTATCAAAGTGGGCTTTCTTACAGAACCTAATTTACAACATTGCACTTCAAGCAAGGTACAGTAAATGCAAAATATAAGTTATAGCTGTGCTCAACCCAACATACAACAGACTACAATTTTCAGCAGTCATGAGAAAGATGTTGTTAGAAAGACATGATTTCTATTTCATTCGATTTATCTTTGGTTAGATCAATTTTGTATTATTCTAAACTCAGTACTCTCTTCTGCTGCCTGAGGAAATAAATTTCCATCTCAAGTTTTTCTCCAGCAGGGCCGATGTTAAAGAGGTTCCTCAGGCTGAGGGTTAGCCATCTATGATGTTGAAGGTCCCGGTTCCACTGCTGAAGGCTCAATGCTAAAGGAACGACTATTTAGTCTAGTTTATTTAATTATTGTTGAGTTTTGTTAAGCCATTTGTTTTTGTTAACATCATAAAATGATATATAGAAAGATCTAATCCGTCCTACATCTTTTGTATATATATTTTTATTATATTCTGTTAACTTATATTCTGTTACATGTGTTTTAGTGTTAGGTTTAAATAAAGAAGAAGTGTGTCTCAGATAAGTTTTAAGAGAAGAAGAGTTATTTCTTGGTGTGTCCACCGCACCTTGATACACTTACTGGTCCGGGCCCGATCGACCGGGAGACAAGCACACACAAACGCAGGCATGATATCTGAAGATCTCTGTTTATTCTCAGCAAAGAGAGCACATTTAAAGCGGTGCTGTGTCCTGAACATCAAAAGAACCAGTCATATCAGTCATAAAGAGACCCGGAGACAGACAGGAGACGGGAAATACATTTGCATTCTCCTGATTAAACAAAAGGGTTCTAGCGGACAAGAGCCGCTTGTCTGGATACAGGATATAGAAGGTGTTGCCACATAAGGCATAAGGAAGCACAGTGAGGGGTCTGTTCTCAGGGTACATGAATTTTCTTATTAGATTATAATGTCTTACAATATTATAAAACCTTACACTTAGTTTATGAAAATTACCTTTTATGCATTTCCATTAGCTAAAACATTGAACTGTCTGTGTACCCTCTTTCTATTATTAAAATAGAAAGGATGTTAAATACCATCTGTGCGAATTGGGACAGATGTTTAGCTGGTGGTGCACCCTCTAAATGCAATTCAGCAATGGATTACCACATGGATACATATAATTAGTTAAGATAATTCTCCCAGCAGCTGTAAATAAATGGTATTGTAAGAGACCACACCAGAGGACACTGTGTGCCCGATAAGTTTGTTTGTGTCGTTTTTGGTTCATAGACTCAGTTTCCCAGAAGACACCTCGGTCAGGTGATGAGGGAGCTCATCTGAACCAAGGTAGCTCATTAAACATTCAGTAAATAGCTGTTTGTTCTGGGAAACTGGGTCAAGCATTTGTTTTGTTTTGTTTTTTGTTTTAGTTTGAGTTATGTTGTGTAACATCTTTTGTAAGTAGGCTCTAGTTTTGTTGTGTTTTCTCATCTTTATTTTGTATTAGGATTCATGAAGCTGTTTTAAAAAGGCTGTGTGTCTTCAGGGTTTGTTTAGCTCCTTGTATGTTTAGCTCCTTGAATGTGTAGTTATTAGGATTTGTAGCCACTTGAGTACTTAGCCGCTACTAGGTTTATCCGCTAGTAGGGTTAGCCTCCAGTAGGTTTAGCCTGTAATAGGATTGGCCGCTAGTGGCTTTAGTCTCTAGTAGGTTCAGCCGCTAGTATGGATTAGCCTTTTGTGTGCTTAGCCATGTGTGGGATCGTCCCCCTTGTAGTTTCAGATACTAACCTTAGATCATCATCCATTTTGACAAGAACCTGATTAGACACTAACTACTAACACGTTCAGTCTCATCTTGTCGCTAGTCTCGTCTTGTCTCTAGTCTCTCCTGTCTTTAGTCTCTCTCGTTCCTACTCTCTCCGGTCTCTGGTCTCTCCTGTCTCTGGTTCGGCTCGTCTCTAGTTTGTTGTGTTCCTAGTTTTGTCTTGTCTTTGTTTAGCTTCAGTTCTATATTTCTTTGTTTCTTTTGTTAAGCTCCAAGCCTGTGTTTTGCTAAAAAGACTCTTTATGTTGAAAAACCCTCTGTCTCTATGGCTCAACCTTCATCCCATGGCAGCATTAGCCCATATTACCACACAGTTCGTGACGGGTATAGCACTTACCAGTACAGGACGACTCCCGTTTGTGTGCTACAATCTCTTCTCTGGTTTTCTATTGCAACATGTTTTTCACAGTCCTCACTTTTGTGCACAACCAGAGGGAATGAAGCATTAAACTGTGCTATAGTCTCCTAAGCTTGACTAATGGCTTGTGCTATTACTCCTAGTTTATTGTTTTCTTTTAAAATTAGTTTCTGCTCCTCAAATAACTGAGCTAGAAGTATACATTGTTCTTCTGTCCAGTTGGTCCTTCTGGTACATTTAGTCCTTGCTTCCATGTTTGCGATTTATAATCCAACTCCACCACTTCAATGGACATGCCAGCAGTCATTGCAAGTGAAAAGATCTAAGCTATTATTCTGCAGTTACTTTCAGATAGATTAAGAAATGAAATGACATTAATTGTCAATAAAATGCAAATAAAAGAAGGCAAATAAATGTATATGCATATGTATGTGAGTAAAATAGGCGTGTTATTTCAAAGAAAAGGGCCAAAATCACAAGTAAGCATGCTTCCCTGTGTGTTTGTGAGTGTGTGTGTTTTAATAACCAATCAAAGTCTTCAAAAGAATGTCATGCACCTAACAATATGGTCTTAGTAGTTTTTATCTTTTCTATGCGCAAAGTTGCTCTGAGATTGTTCTAAATCATTCTTAACCTAGGACTCCTAGCTAGAAGATTTTAAGTAGAGGATCACGTAAGGCTAGCTCATCTTTCAGCCGCTCGGAAAGCCCTTGTGTGTACACAGCCATAAGGGTTGCGTCATTCCACGAAACTCGACCGTGTAGTCTGCAACTGATCGCCCCTCTTGATGAATGGAAAGGAGGGGCAACACTACACTACTCGCAGTAGGCGGATGATGGAAAGTGGCCCTAAGAGCCCTTGGCTATGTTTTAGAGGGCTATTGGGTTCTCTGAATTGTATATTTAGAGAGGCTTTAGTTTCATATCGCCGGAATTGTTGCAACCAAACAACAGAGTAAGTCTGTCCTTTGCTCCTTTAAAGCCATCACCTTTTCCTCTTTACTGATGTACAGTAGCTTCATTCTGGCATCCTTTTACAGTACAGTCCTGTCTCTGAATTTAAATTTACAAACAAAATGTGTACACATGTCCCAAGGCAGTCAAGATATTGCAGGATGTAATGCAAACCCATGTTACCTGCATTATCCCCTGACCTGTTTGCTTGGTACACAGCAAAATCCTTAGTCTTGAATTAACACCCAGAGAGTTGAATTAACACTTTCAGAGTACATTCAGGACCATTAGGTCATATAGAAACACTTGGGGTGTTAAATCATCACTGGGAATTTTGCAGTGTAGGCAAGCTGCAGGGGATCCAACAGCTGTTCTGTGATCTTCTTTAGGTGGGCCAATACCAGTCACATAGAACATGCACACAATATTCTTCATCAATTTGTAATATGAATTACGTTATTTAAAGAAAAATCCCCTAAAACTGCAAAAACTGAGTGTCCTCATCTGCCTGGTCAAAATGTTATTGTCCTACATCAAGGCAATGACAGCAGCTAGGTATTTTTGAAAATACTGCAATATGGTTAAGAACACTCTAAAGCTGAACCATAAATTTCATGGAAGAAGTCATGCTGAAGTTGCATCATAAAAAAGTAGATAGTAGAAAACACAGCTACACTACCACTCAAAAGTTTGGGATCACTTTCTAACTCCATGGTTGTTCCTGATTTTTATTTCTTTCTACATTTTAAAGCAATGCTGAAGGCATCCAAAATACGCAATAATCTCCTTTGAAATGTGATACATGTATCTGCTACTCATATCTGCTACTGAGTGCAAATTCTTTGCTTTCATGTATAAAACTAATCCCAGTCAAGTGGTTGTATTAAAGCTGAACAGAGGCAAAAACATGAAAAGTGTGACACTGTCCAAATACCTGGTTGTATGATTATACATCTGATCCCTTTGCTTGCTAAGAGAAAGTAAAGAGAACACTGTAATGAAAGTGGCATAAAGCTAAGAGCAGATGTTTGTGAAACAAGCTCCTACATGCGTTTTGTTGTCATGTCTGGATACCAAGCTTTGCTGTAATAAATTGTGCACTGCTCACTGCTAACCCTGTTTTGTAAAGTGGTTGAATGTTAGTAATAAACAGGAAATAATCAAGGCACCTCCCATGATGCATTGTCTAATGGCCATTATTTATTTCAGCTGTCTCCATGTACAGTACAATGCTATCTTACAGTGATCTATTTACCACTGGATTTAAATGAGAATGTCATTAAAATGGAATGTGTGTGTAATTACTGTGTCTTGTTAATTGTGAATATAATGGCAATTAATATCCTGCTTGAGTGCAACTAGGCACAAGAAGTGTTATTTAAAGAGACAGTTGACACCAAGCTGGGTTACTGTGCAGATGCTTTTTAATTACAATGTTTCATCAAGACTCAGTGACAGAGACCCCAGTGAAATGTTTGCTCTAGTATGCGATGTCATCTTAAATCATGTTAATGTTTGACTGGGCTGTATAAAAAACAAAGTGTAAATATTATAGTTTATATTAGGCATTACATAATAATAATGATCCTACACATATTAACAGAAAATTATTTTTTACTTTTAATTATAAGTAATAATAATAATAATAATAATAATAATAATAATAATAATGTACATTCCATCCATCTAGGAACCTCTTTAGTTCAACTAGGGACCATGGAGTCGAATTATGAATACCATTGTATTAATTACCAATTTACAACCATGGTAACACCGGTCAACATTCACATGCACATTCACACACTACGGGCACTTTGGAAACATCAATTAGACTCATCTGCCTGGCTTTGGGCTAGGGAGGAAACCCACCAAGCATGGGAAGAACATTCAAACTCCATGCACACAGACCCCAAAATGCTAACCACCGTGCCACCATATGGGTATAGAAAAGAATCAACCCACTTTAAAATGATCACATTTGTTGCTTTGCTTTTAGTTTTTGTTTTAGCTGGCTGTATTTACTTAGTGAAATTTTTAACATCAAAGTCAAAGATATAACACCAACATGTCAGAAAAAAAAATCACTGATTTGGAAAAGAATTACCCCCCATCCTAAAAAAAAATATTGTAAATTCAATCAAGTAAAGCTAATCAACTTCTCAATGGCACACAAAGCTTTGCACATCTAGAGTTTGCACTATTTGCCCACTCTTCTTTGCAGAACTGATCAAGTTGAGTTAAATTGGATAGTGAACATACATTACATATTCCAAACAACATTGGAAATGAGAACACCCCATGGAGGAAATGGGTGAGGAAGTGAATTGTGAGCATATTCCATCCTTGGAAGGGGTCTGTGGTTCTGTCTTGTGTGGCCATACACTCTAAAGGCTGCTTCTATAGCTCCTGGTTTGCTTTTTCTGTCTGTCTGTTAGAATGAGGGTAACAACCAGATGGTAGATGACGGACCATCCTAGAGCTATGCCCCCATTCCAAAAACTGGGGTCGAATTAAAGCTGGGGTAAAGAGTAGCCTGGGTGGGACATTACTCTGAGCTGGTTCATGATCTTGGACCCATTCTACCTATGCTTCTATATCCAGGAGTATTTCAGCCACAAGATAATGAGAAGGCAGAATGGTTTTGATGGGAGCAGAGTTTTGAGACATGAAGAAGAAGCATCAGATTTGGTATTTCTGGACATTCAGGACAGTAGGAAAGCATTAAAGAAATTGTGAAAAATATGGCCCTTGAGGCTATTCCAGGCCAAGAATGGAGAAGTGGACCCTTGTAGCCAGTGCCTCCATTCCTCAAAAACAAGTTTCACTGCTAACAGTTCCTGATCTCAGATTTGATCCAGCACAAACTGGGCTTCAATAATATTTGAGCAGATTGTATGGACAAGATTGTAGTTTTGAGATAATGACAGTTATGCATATTGAAAAATAACAAAAAACAAGTCACTGAAATAAAGCCACAAAAGACATTCATAACATTTGTCTTTTTTGAACTTGTACTTGTACTCAAGTCTTTTTGCTTCAAATGATGTGACAATCATTCCGCTCACTCATTGACAAAAAATATATATATATTTATTTACATTTTCTAAGACACTTTTTGTTTAGAAAGGCCATATGCAAGGGAGTGTGAATGATCATGAATAATGCTGTATTTCACACCCATTCTATTTCACAAAAACCAGGGAAGAAAAAGACCCCCATAATGAGCTGCATAATGATTCTTTCAGTCAGGTGTGTGACTGAGAGGAAAATGCTACAAGAAAAGAATTTATGGAAAAGAAGAAACATTTTTGTTTGTAGTTTATTTAGAATATAGTTAACTGGCAGGAAAAATAACTCTTACAACCTACTTGCTCCCATGGGCCAAAGAGAATGTACTAGATTCTATACTGACACATCTTCTCAAACAAATATAGTAGTACCAACAATAACGGAAGCTATGTTCATATCTCCATAGGATACTTTTGAAATTGTATCAGTCAGGATTTAGACCTCATCACAGCGCGTGTTAAAGTAAGAAACAAAAAAAGTAGACCTCCTACTGGCCTCTGATCAGGGTTGCTTAACCCTTTTTGCTTGTGTTACGTGCCGTTTGTACAGCTTTTGACTCTGTTGATCATAGTATTCACCTCCAAAGATTAGAAAATGTAGTAGGAATGTTCTGTTAGGTTTGGTGTTCATGTTAGGTTTGGTGTTCCACAGTGTTCTGTTTTAGGCCCACTGCTATTTTCTCTTTACATGTTTTCTCTGGGCAACATAATTCGCAATGGTATTAGTTTTAACTTTTATGCTGATGACACACAGTTATATGTCTCAGCAAAGCCAGATGAGAAAAGCCATCTTAATGACGTTGAGCAATGTGTGAAGGACTAAGACACTGGATGCCAAATAACTTCCCTAAAGACAAACAGAAATACTGATACTTGGAGCAAATGTGGCTAGAAGTAAGCTTTCTGATTACACAGTAACTCTGGAAGGCATTTCTTTTTCATCATGTATAACAATAAAAGACCTCGGTGTGATTATAGATTCCAGTCCATTATTTGAACCACATGTACATAATTTTATCTGGATAGCATTCTTTCATCTCAGAAATATTGGCAAGATAAGGAATATACAATCACTAAACGATGCAGAAAACTTAGTCTATGCTTTTATTACTACTGAGTTGGATTATTATAATGCCTTACTGTAACACCTGTGCGGCCTCAGTCCCGGGGGATAAGATCTGGCTCACCAGATTACTGAGCCACCTCTTTGTCTCCCCCTAGTGTGTCTGCGTGGGTATATGTTTCACTTTTTCACTTAATCAAGTTCACCTGTGTCTCCCTCATGTGTCTCTATTTAAACCAGCCGATCCCTCAGTTCCCCGTCTGTTCACTGTGTGTTTTTTTGTTTTGTGTGGCCATATAGGCCATTGTGTTATCTCTCTTCCTCCTTCATTAGTGACCGAGGCTGTAGAGTTGGGGCGGAGTGAGTCTCCGGTCGAGACTTTTGTGTTCCAGAATCAAGTTCAAGTGAGCTGCACTCGTAATCCCTAAGTTTGTATTCCTGCGTGAGCCAGAGGGGCTGATCTTCGCCAAGTGCTTACTACAGCCGATTCTCTCGCCAGCAGCTCCAGCCCGGCCCCTTTAAACTGTTGTTTGTTTGTTTTGTTTTTTTATATTTCAGTTCGTAAATACAGAAAGAGTGCATGTCAAGCAGTGAACTGCGAAAAAGACAAAAGAATAAACACTCTTGAACTAAAACCCTGCATCTGCGTCTGATCCATGCTAGAGAATCATGACACTTACTGTCTGGATAGTCAACTAAGTGCATAAACAAGTCTTCAGTTAGTCCAGAATGCAGCAGCAAGAGTCCTCACTAGAACCAGAAGATATGAGTACATCATCCCTATCTTATCTCCAATGCATTGACTCCGAGTGAGATTCCACATTGATTTCAATGCACTAGAATTTACAGTACCTTTAAAATACTAAATGGCCTCATGCCACAGAACCTGAGTGAACTGCCAGTGTCTTACGAAAGGATGCAGGCTGTTTGTCAGTACCACGTATTATGAAAATTACAGCAGGTGACAGAGCTTTTTCTTACAAAGTCCCAATGTTATGAAATAGTCTTCCAATTAATATTTGTGACTAAGAAACAGTTTCAAAATTTAGCTCAAGGCTAAAAACCTATTTACTTAGTAAAGCATTTTTGTGAATAGATTTGCCTTAGGTAAAGGAGTAGATCTGGGGGACTCATGGATGTAGAGGATTATAGTGCACTAGAGGCTGCCTTCCCCACACTCACTGATCACTCAGGTTTGATGTCCTGCCGGAGTTCCTGCTTGCACTTTACACTACATTTACCTTCATCTTATTTGACTGTGACCATACCTAACTGTTATCGGTCTTCTCTTCTCTCCCTGTCTCTCTCTGTCGAGCTACACATGCCACTCCTGAGCTGCCAGTGATCTAGACCCCTTCTGCCCTCTGACTGATCCTGGTACTTCGCTTCTGGTTGGAGATCTCATTGCATGGAGGCCCTGTGTGGGCTGCTTGGGGTCCACTTTACCCCGATGACAATCATGGCTTCAGCTAACACAAACAGTTGTTCTTTTCAGGACTTGTGACTGCTGTCGCTCAATCATTCAGGACTGGAATTTTCTACAGTTTCTTCCTATTGCCATCTCAGGGAGTTTTTCCTTCTCACCGTCGCCCTCAGCTTGTTCATCAGCGGAAATCTCATCATTTTAATTTATACATATTTTTGAGCTTTGTTGCTCCTTCCTAATAAATTAAACTTTACAAGCTAAGAGCCAACACCAACAGTCTCACCCACACATCGAAAAGTGACTTTCCTGGGATTTGCCATGTTAAGTGTTTTAACCTTTTAAACTCTCCATTGTTTCACAACTTCTTCTATATATTGGAATAAAATAGAATTGTATTTAATTAAATATAATATTTATTTACTGAAATTAAAGGTAAGGTGGACATTAATCATAGAATAGCTTATTTTCAAGAGCTCTCAATTATTTGTTTACATATCAAATCTGTAGGAGTTAAAATATTAAATCTGACCTCCTTGCCCTTATTTCATTAAGGTTTGTGGAACTTAAATAAGGTCAGGTGTAATGAAATTTGGTGTATGAGGAGCCTCAATGCAAAGTGCGGAGGACAAAGAATGAATGACTCTTCCCTGCACTTGTACAGTATCTGATGTCCCTGAAGAGGTTTGACCAAACCCGTTGACATATTAACAGCAAGACAAATGATAGCAATGCAGTTTTTGGCTTGACTTTGGAAGGAGGATGCCTTACAGCCTTATTCACTCTTATGCTTGTGTCTATAAATACAAAAGAGCCATTTTTATCATCAAAATCCACAAGAGTCTTGGGGTGGACCAAAAACTGAATTAAAAGCAAGGTCATCTTTTTTTTTATTTAGAAGTATAATTGACATTACAATAGGTACAAAATATAACATTTACCTAAAATAGGGTGCACTTACATATTGCATACACTGCGGTATTATAAATGGCAGGTGCAGGGACAGTTTGTATTTAAAGTAAACAAAAAGGGGCTAAGCAAAGCTCCAAATTTTGGACAGACACTAAGTGAGTTTATCATAGAACAGGCATGTACTGACATAAGCAATATGGAAACATATTTAATAGAATAAAACCTTGCATTTAGTTTCATTAATTCTAATTTATTTGGGATTTTCTGAAATCAATATAGAGTAAAACTTTTGGTCTTGCCTTCCTGGGAAGGTCTTCATGAGAGCCAGTTTCATAATGGTGCTTGATGAGATTTGCAAATGCACTTGACATTACTGTTCTAGCAAGAATTATTCACAGAGAATGATCTCCGTTTCTTAAAATAACAAAGATATATAAAGTTCTTCTACACCAAATTTGCTCATCCATGTCTTTATGGACCTTGCTTTTTGCATTGTGCACTTATGCGCAGTCATATTGGAACAGAAATGGGCCAAGTTTGGAGAATGAATTTTTCAAAATTTCTTGGTATGCTGAAGCATTAAGAGTTCGTTTCACTCGAGCCCAACTCAAGCCCAACTCCTGAAAAAAAAAACCCTACATCATGATCTCTCCACCAAACTTTACTTTTGGGTGATCGTGCCTTATCAGTAGCAGCACCAAACTATGCAATAAGCTGCAGGCCCCTACTCTTCATATTTTTAAATCTTACTTTTTATAATTCAAGACCATTTTATCTTTAGCATTTTACAGTGTAAGGACTAGGTGAGATTCTCTTTTCCCTGTTTTTATTCATATTTATTTATTTTCTTTTTTTGTTTGTTTAATTGCTTATTTCATGCAATGAGGATGGAATTCTTATTGTTATTTATTCTTTTATTTGGATTTTAGTTTATTTAATTTTCATATTATTGTTTGATATTATGTCTGCAACTTGTTTAGGATTATACAGCACTTTGGTCAACTGTGTTAACGTCCTTTATAAATAAATCTGACTGAACCTTTTTTTTTTTACTGTGATTTTGGAGAGAGGCAAACAGAAAGTAGTTGCAGCAAATTAGAAGGGGAAAGTACTGAATTTTGGTGCACACAAAACTTTTTAATTTAATTTGCATTGTCAGCCACCTGTGCTAGGAGTTTTAGTTTCACTTCATTACATGACGATAGCTCACTTATCATAGTGAATGTACACACCATATGGCATATATGACATACTAGCTAAATTACCAGTCCATGACGAGGAAATAGTTTTTAGAAGTAGTAAAAAGGTTAAAGCTAAAAAAAAAAGCTGATCAGTTTTAAGATAATCAATGATATTATAATTTCAGGTTTACTCTAAGCACATGTACAAGTCTGCCAGTTTTTCTGTACATCAGAACTCCCAGCCTAACTTTTTAATACAAATAAATAAAATTTTGTAAGATTGCTTAACTTACGCCTTGTTTACGCTAAGTTGTACTTCTTTCACCATCAGGCAAATATACTTGCTGTTCAGTAATCGGAAAGTGAATCACAGATGAGAAATTAAACAAGTTAATCAGATAAAAATAAGTTTTGTGCATTAAATTCACATATACCACTTTAGCGCTGTTATTTTAGCTGTAAAAATATTAAGTAATCCTAATAAAAATGTTCAGTTTAGTTTTTCTAATTGATATCTATTGGTTCAGGTGTTTGTTTACATTACAGCAACTATCTTATTTTAGATATTAGGTTATAAGTAGGATTTTAAATCTGGTACATAACTGTTCAAAACATCACTTTTACACAACATGAAAATGCTGAAAGATGAAGGTTTTGTGCCAACATTGACATTAGAACTGTTCATAATTCCCTCCACCTTGAGGGGGGGTATGCGTGGCTTTCTGGAATTCTCACATCAATCATGGCAATGATAGCCAATCATGGGCATCTGTAAGCTTACATAAGTAAATGAGCAAATAAAGCTGTTCTCAGAGTTTGTTATGGTGCTTCCTACAGCAAGCAATTCCTACTGAGCAAGCAGTTTGAAAAGATGCAGTTGGCAGGCATCATATGTCTCAAAGGAAACACATGATCACCTTCATCCTCACTTGTTGATAGTTGTGAACTTGATGGGAGAGTGCCCAAATAGACTGTACAGTCGTTGACCAGTCTGTTTGAGAGTACCCAAATAGACTGTGGGAATTTAATTAACTTAATTTAACTAAATATCGGGGAGAATTTTTTTTTTAAGAATTAATACAATAAAAAAAAAAATACAATTATTTGAAGCTCTGTGTTGTTAAAAATATTTGACCCACCAGTGTAAATGTCAAAATGCACTGTGGAATCACAACACACACTCCTGATTAGTTTCAGGTTATGTTATTGAATCTCTCAGATTAGTTTCAGGTAATTATTTTCTGTGATGTTTTAAAATTTGACAGATATGGGGTTCAGCACTGTTGCCTTGCACCTCCAGGGTCCGGGTTCGATTCTCGGCCAGGTTCGATTCCCGTCTCTGTGTGCATGGAGTTTGCATGTTCTCCCTGTGCTTGGTGGGTTTAATCCAGGTACTCCGGTTTCCTCACACAGTCCAAAGGCATTTAGATTAGGTTAATTGGCATTCCCAAATTGGCCGTAGTGTGTGAATGTGTGGATTGGCACCCTGTCCAGGCTGTATCCCGCCTTGTGCCCGAAGTCTCCTGGGATTGGCTCCAGGCCTCCAGTGACCCTAAATACAGGATTAAGCGGTATAGATGAGTGAGTGAGTGAGATATGGGATTCAGGATACTGTATGCTCTCTGCTAGTCTTGGCACAAATGGATGTCACGGCCAGATGTTTCTTTTTTTATTTATTTAAAAAAAAATTTGGATACACAATCCTTAATTATTGTTTTGTGTGTTCTCTCTACCATTTGCTCTGTTCCTGTCAGACATTAATGCTCTAAATAGATCATCCTCTTTCTCACTCTCTCTTTCTACTGTCTTTTGTCTTTAATCTTGTGTGTGTGTGTGTGTGTGTGTGTGTGTGTGTGTGTGTGTGTGAGTGAGTGAGAGAGAGAGAGACCCCGCTTGATTTAATCAGTTTACACACCTGAATAATTTTGTCCCTCTCACTCCCAATATTATTTACATAATAGGGAGCATGGCATATATACCACATCCCAGGTATAATAATTAAGATTTGAAGATAAACTTTGTGATATTTCTGTGATTGACAGCTTACGATGGGAGATGGGAGAGAGAACTTTGCATCAGGTCAATCCTTTACATCAATCAGGTAATTTATTGTCTGCATGGATTTATTATAAAACTCTCATGGATATGTGACTAATTTGACATTGAGAAGAAAAGTGATCCTTGGTTTGATCCAAGGTAGACAAGTCCCCTCTACCATCCAATTCTACGACCTTCTTTTCTGCCTTTGTTCCCTGCCTCTCCAATTTTAGCTCAAATGAAAATAATTTGCATAATGAATTGATACAAAATTTACTATATTGGATGGGAGGGCATAATAATTTTCTACTTTCAGAGAGCGTGATGGAGAGTGGAAAGAGAACAGAGGTGAGAGCAAGAAACAATAAAATGTAATTATGCAGCACAGATAAACCTGC
>JAAGKR010004021.1:0-32012 GCA_011419295.1 Clarias macrocephalus | reverse complement strand
ACACATGATCACCTTCATCCTCACTTGTTGATAGTTGTGAACTTGATGGGAGAGTGCCCAAATAGACTGTACAGTCGTTGACCAGTCTGTTTGAGAGTTCCCAAATAGACTGTAGGAATTTAATTAACTTAATTTAACTAAATATCGGGGAGAATTTTTAAAAAAAGAATTAATACAATAAAAAAAAAAATACAATTATTTGAAGCTCTGTGGTGTTAAAAATATTTGACCCACCAGTGTAAATGTCAAAATGCACTGTGGAATCACAACACACACTCCTGATTAGTTTCAGGTTATGTTATTGAATCTCTCAGATTAGTTTCAGGTAATTATTTTCTGTGATGTTTTAAAATTTGACAGATATGGGGTTCAGCACTGTTGCCTTGCACCTCCAGGGTCCGGGTTCGATTCTCGGCCAGGTTCGATTCCCGTCTCTGTGTGCATGGAGTTTGCATGTTCTCCCTGTGCTTGGTGGGTTTAATCCAGGTACTCCGGTTTCCTCACACAGTCCAAAGGCATTTAGATTAGGTTAATTGGCATTCCCAAATTGGCCGTAGTGTGTGAATGAGTGTGTATATGTGTGTGGATTGGCACCCTGTCCAGGCTGTATCCCGCCTTGTGCCCGAAGTCTCCTGGGATTGGCTCCAGGCCTCCAGTGACCCTAAATACAGGATTAAGCGGTATAGATGAGTGAGTGAGTGAGATATGGGATTCAGGATACTGTATGCTCTCTGCTAGTCTTGGCACAAATGGATGTCACGGCCAGATGTTTCTTTTTTTATTTATTAAAAAAAAAATTGGATACACAATCCTTAATTATTGTTTTGTGTGTTCTCTCTACTATTTGCTCTGTTCCTGTCAGACATTAATGCTCTAAATAGATCATCCTCTTTCTCACTCTCTCTTTCTACTGTCTTTTGTCTTTAATCTTTGTGTGTGTGTGTGTGTGTGTGTGTGTGTGTGTGTGTGTGTGTGTGTGTGTGTGTGTGTGTGTGTGTGTGTGAGTGAGAGAGAGAGAGACCCTGCTTGATTTAATCAGTTTACACACCTGAATAATTTTGTCCCTCTCACTCCCAATTTTATTTACATAATAGGGAGCATGGCATATATACCACATCCCAGGTATAATAATTAAGATTTGAAGATAAACTTTGTGATATTTCTGTGATTGACAGCTTACGATGGGAGATGGGAGAGAGAACTTTGCATCAGGTCAATCCTTTACATCAATCAGGTAATTTATTGTCTGCATGGATTTATTATAAAACTCTCATGGATATGTGACTAATTTGACATTGAGAAGAAAAGTGATCCTTGGTTTGATCCAAGGTAGACAAGTCCCCTCTACCATCCAATTCTACGACCTTCTTTTCTGCCTTTGTTCCCTGCCTCTCCAATTTTAGCTCAAATGAAAATAATTTGCATAATGAATTGATACAAAATTTACTATATTGGATGGGAGGGCATAATAATTTTCTACTTTCAGAGAGCGTGATGGAGAGTGGAAAGAGAACAGAGGTGAGAGCAAGAAACAATAAAATGTAATTATGCAGCACAGATAAACCTGCTTAATTCCTCAATTGTCAAATAGCAAGATAACAGACTCACATTATTTCATTGTAGCACAGCCACAAAGCCTCATTGAAGGCAGTGATACGCTTTACTGCATGACAATTCTTTTCATCAGAATGGTGGAAAAACTGGAATTACAATGTAGATCTCTCTACCATATCCCAAACCGCACTCTGCTCATTTTGTTAAAGTTATAACTAATTGCATTTTCTATTAGTATGTTAACATACATTCTAAAATAAGCTAATTATTCTGTTATTTATTATATTTCTGTTCAGAGACAGAATGGGGAGGGAATCTAATTGAGAAGGACATGTGTGTTAAGGGGTAGAAATAAAGATCTAGTAATAATAATAACACAAGGTTGAATATTGCATTTGGATGTTTGTTGGTAAGACATTTAGAGTTTTGCAGGTCAACTAGTTTCAATTCAGAGTCAATAAGGACGTTAATTGAGACTTCAGACTTTCTTGTAGTTAGTATTTGTATTTAGTCTGAAGACTTTTTATTTTATTTTTTATGTATCTCATTTTTGGGTGGATATCTCATCCAGTCACTGACCAGTTTCAGGGGAATGTTTTTTGTTTGTTAAACCAGATTTAAAAAAGGATATAAAAAAAAAAAATCATGGCTGGCTAGAAACTGCTGCTGATATTGACTGACAATTAGGCTGGTAATTAGTATACTGGTGATGCTAAATGCTGAGTAGTTAGAACAGACCAGAGGGGAAATGGGGTTGCTGCTGCTACGTATTAATAATAAATTTTTTTAATTGCATCTTTGCTTTAACCTGTTTCAGTAAAATATTTGACAATTTAATTATATTGCATATAAAATATTTTAGAGCCTTGAGCTGGACAAGCCAGAACCCAGGAGACAGAGGTTCGGGAAAAATGTGCTCTTTCATGTAACAAAATTGGTGGTGATGAGGATGGAAAGAAGGTGAGGGTCCTTACCTTGACCCCTGTCGGGGGTCCAACTACAGGTCAATATCAAACCTGCCCTTTATTGCCAAGATCATATAAATAGTAGTAGCACAGCAAAAATGTTCATATCTACATAGCAACAGCTTACACAAAATTTATCAGTCAGGATTTAGGCCTCATCACAGCACAAAGATATCGCTTGTTAAAGTAGTAAATTATCTCCTACTGGCCTCTGATCAGAGTTCTGTCACCTTGCTTGTGTTACTTGACCTTAGTGCAGCTTTTGAAACCATTCATCATAGTATTCTCCTTCATAAATTAGAAGATGTAGTAGGAATCAATGGAACGGATCTTATTTGACTGATCGTTATCAGTTTGAAGTTTTAAATGGTGCCTATTGATGCATGATTTCGTCGCGTGGTGGCTTATGTGGTCTTCTTGAGATGCATATGGTGACTGGGGACAGTTAAATTTTACAATTGAGACAGTCCTGCCCTCCACCGATGCAGACAGCTTTTCTTTGAGGACTTTTCTTGAGTGACTGCTGCCGCTCAACAGTTCAGGACTGGAATTTCCTACTAGAGCCTCCAATAACAAACTGGAGCCCATATTAACTTAAACACATATGTTATATTGAACTCCCAACTGCCTAACACACAGTATGACTGCAAAGCAATCCCTGCTATCTGCTATCACCCAAGTGAGGATGGGTTCCTTGTTGAATCTGGTTCTTCTCAAGGTTTCTTCCTTACCACTGTCGCCCTCGGCTTGCTCATCAGGGAAAGTCTGATCATTTTGGTTCATACATAATTTCTTACCGATTTTATACACATTTCCACAATTTTAAGTCAATTTATCGAAGGCACACATAATCAGTCCAAACAGAAAATCAAGATTCCTTGCAGAGTTTTAATACTTAAATAAGGTGAATGTTTCCAAATAGATTTTAATGATTAAATTTTATACTAAATATTTTGTTTGTCCTTTTTTTTTTTCATTTATGTTTTAATGTATGATTGCACTAATATTGGATATGCAGTGTAATATACACTATTTGGACAAAAACAAAGATTTAAATGTAATCACCATTAGTTTTGATTACAGCACACAATGTGGTGGCCAGTTCATGTGTAAACATTATTCCTCATGCCCCCAGAACCACTTTCAATTTGAGTCCTGGAATATGCTTGTGCCTTCAGGGTAGAAAAGCAATTAGTAATTGTTGTCAAATCAAAGTATAAGAAAAAAAAAGTTATCAGGATCTGCTGTTGTGGGAAAATGATCCATTTTGAGTGGTGACATATTATACATCCATGTTGAAGATTTCTTTCTTGAAACAGATCATCCCAAAGTAATATGTTCCATCAAACATTTTACTCATCATACCCCAACGAAAATGACCAACAGTTTTTGGAAGGGCTGAAAACAGATCAGACACTTCCTGCAATCAGTCTTCTTTACTCTGCAATTTTATGAGGAGCCATCCTTTACTTTATACTTTAACTCTTTTTTTTTTACCTGAAAATGAAAGGCCAGAGTTACAAGTGCGTCTAAGCTGAAGGAACAGTCACTGGCTCTTTAATAATGCATGAGTTCCTTCATCTCTTCTCTCCCGTCTCTTTTGACAAATGTCAGAGGTGAGAGGAGGAAAAGTGTGAATAGAACATGTCTTCACATATCTAAAGTGCTCACAGCACGGAACAACCCAAATCCACCCCCCACTATACATACGCACGCACACGCACACACACACACACACACACACACACACACACACACACACACACACACACACACACACAGTATACTGATAGGAATATGAATGAGTCAAGCAACCTGTGACATCTCCAACAGTTTTTTTCAGCTACATCATCAATCCTGTGCACATGACCAACTTGAAACATAATAGTAGAAATATTATTGTGAGTAAAATAATAGATTGTATTGGTAATATTTGCTAATATTGGACCAGATGTTATTCTAAATGGAAATGTTGATATGTTTCAACATCTATCTATCTATCTATCTATCTATCTATCTATCTATCTATCTATCTATCTATCTATCTATTATTTTATGAGGCTTTATTACAGTCATATATGTTTATTGTTGGAGTTGAATTTCAGGTCTTTTTAAATTCCATAACAAGCACTGACCGCAGGCTGGCCTAGGGCACGCATCTACTCTGCTCCTGGCTTAAGCCTCCCCAATACACAATAATGCATCACTGGATGTTTGGATGCTAGGTGCACCATGCATGAAATTCCCAGAAGCTTTTGTATAAATCACCACAGTCAGAAGGACGTCAAAGGGGCAGCTTTGGCATTTCCTAGAGTTCCTCTGGGAAAGAAGTGAAGCATGAAGTCCAAGCTGTCAGCAAACACGACTGAAGCATAACGTGTGGTGAAGAGTGTCACTGTGAGTAAACAGCCAGTCCTCTTCACAGCGTTGGTTAACATTTTCCTGCTCTTATCCCATTTAGCCTTTGAGAACCTTCTCAAAGAACAACAGTAAACAGGAATCCTGTGGGATTTTTTTCTGGTTTATACAGACTTTCTCCCAGACAGAAAATACTTGCATGCCTAGAGGGTATTGATGCAATACAGATAACGACTAGGAAGGCAGCAAATTTGGAAAACAAAATCCTTAATGGTTATAAAATATTTACATCTACACCTAGAAAATATAACATATTAGAAATACTATCTTGAGACTATGGTTTAGAATATAGTTCTGAAATCTAAATGTTTCTTTCAGTTCTTGAACATAATAACAAAATATAACATGTATATTATTACATATATAGCATTTAAGGACAGTTATGAGCTAAAGCAACGTATCACATGATTATGTAGGCCCTTTTTAAATTTAATTTTTTTTGATAAAGTAGTGGAAAGTTAGGGGTTGAATCAACCCCAAGTGACAGCCAGGTAGGCCACCAAAGGTGAGACACAACTGGCAGGAAAAGTGATCAGGAAAAAAATATCAGGCTTTTCTGAAAATAAGTGGAGTGGCTAATTCAAGACACACAATATGAATGTACTTATTGTACTTACAGTATGTACATGAGCTCTATGGTCAAGTTGCCAGAAAGACCTGTTACTGTGCCAGTGCCACAAAACAGCACAGACAAGCCTGACAAAGACGTTTTGGCACATAAACACTATGTTTGGAGGGGCATCAACAAGATAATAAGTAGAACATCTCTAGTTACGCAGATACACTATATAGTCAAAAGTACACTGCCTGTTTGGATTTACATAAGCTAATACACATTTATTTTTATAATTGGATAGTTACTGCAGTGAAATATATCACTGTGCTTCAGAAGGGACACTTTATTCGCCTGCATCAAGCAAAGGATATTGCTGAAATATGGAATAAGATGCATTGTAAAAATCTAGAAGAATGAACTATGAACTTCATGGAAGCAATGTGGCTGGAAAGAAATCATGAGTGATAATGCCTGCCAATCACATAAAAGCTTGTCGAAGTTGTATCTGGAAAACAAAAGACAGTTAAAACCACAGCTAGGTGTAATAATAAAAGTAAGAGCTTATCCATATACATAAATACAATTCCAAAAACTACAGGTGCATCTAAATAAATTAAAATATCAAAATTGTATTTATTTCCATAATTTTATTCAAAAAGTGAAACTCATATATTATATAGATTAACCTCACACAGACTGATATATTTCAAGTGTTCATTTCTTTTAATTTTGATGATTATGACTTACAGCTAATGTGAAAACCCAAAATTCAGTATCTTAGAAAATTGGAGACTCATGTTGTCACACTCTAATCAAGGAATTAACTCAAAACACCTGCAAATGTTTCCTGAGCCTTTAAATGGTCTCTCCGTCTGGTTCAGTGGGCCACAAAAGCTCATTGGTAAAGAAGCTTGCTGTTCACAGAGTGCTGTATCCAAGCACATTAATGAAAAGTTGAATGGAAGGAAAAAATGTGGTAGAAAAAGGTGCACAAGCAACAGTGATAACCGTAGCCTTAAATGGATTGTGAAACTAAGCCCATTCAAGAATTTGGGGGAGATTCAACGGGAGTGAACAGTAGCTGGAGTCAGTGCTTCAAGGGCCACCTCACACAGACATATGCAGCACATGGGCTACAACTTCTCACTTCGCACACCTGCAGAAGGGGTGGCCATCTACCTAGTGAGCTCCAGAGTAAACAAGGTGCAATAGGAGATTTAGGCACGTGCCATACCACACAGAGACCATTAAAACATCACATCATTAAAATGCACTCGTGCACCAATAGTTCTAGACCTCCCATAGTTAAGACAGCCTAAACGCCCAACCTCCCCCCATCGACTGGGAATGGAGGAGCATCCTGGATTCAAGTTCGACCTGCCATTTCTCATGCCTTCATTCTGTCTTCATTCAAGACCTTAGCTGTCTCACAGGAGGAGTTCCCCGTCTTATCTAGGGTTCCCACTGACTATAATAATTTCAGCCAGGTTTACAGCAAGACTTTTGCCAGCTCTTTACCTTCTCACCACCCATATGACTGTGCCATCAATATCCTCCCTGGCACTACTCCACATAAGGAGTGACTTTATGTTGTAGAGTTTTACATAATGTAGACATTTTAGTGTGGACAAAATGCCTTATGCATTCTCCACAATTAATATGTAGGGTAAAAGTAGACCAAGAATGACTGCTGCATTCTTTACATCCATTATATAGTGTTTTAGCTCTAGGTGAGAGGTATATCAAGTTAAAATTTATATCATAAACTTTATATACTATCCGCCCACCGTATAGCACAATTGAGTGTATCTTACCAATCCTGTTTATCCCACGGCCAGCGAGGATAATACAAAGTCTGGTATTTCTCAATTACAAACAAGGTAACATAAAATCTGGGCAAATGTTTAAACTTTAAAATACATGACCAAGACAACAGTTCTTTATAACAAAATAAGAATTTATATGAACTAGTCTATGATACATGAAACTACGCTACTTGAACACATGCACACACACAAACATACCAACAGTTTGAAGGGTGAAAGTTAATGGAGTTTTTCTAGTACTGTTTACTAGATCAAAGAAAGTCACAAGAGCAGAGTCTTGGGTTTAATCTCACGATTTAGTTATGAAATGAGCACCAATTTTCAGCAAGGTATGCAGCTTTGTTTGTTTACTTGCATTACATTTTGTTCTCATCCTGTGGTTCACCTTCAGCGAAGGGAATCACGGCATTGCTGATTGGTTGGTGCGTGGAGATTGAGATGACATCTTACAGGAAAAGCCCTTCGTGAGACGGTGGTTATCTGGTTACCGATGGCGGCGCTCTGTAACTTCTTCTGAGGGGTTCTTCCTTGCAGGTCTTTGGAGTTCTGGCGCGAAGTTTCGTTGAGAGTTCTTGAAGAGCAGATGACGGCAGCAGAGACAGCGTAGTGCCCGCAAGGGCGGAAGCCCAAGCTGTTTGGAAGAGGTTGTTGAGGTTACTCTTCGGGGGTTCCTTCAATGATGAATGAGGTTTGTGACAGCAAGGGTGATAAGGCGCACAAGCTTCTTGCCAGAGGTTTGGAAGTGTTATTCTCTACTGTGCTTGCAGGTCACCTAAGGGTTTTGACCCTTCAGACTCAGTCCGTCCCACAGGTGATTGGTCCAATTGGATGTGGTTGCTGACTTAGCCACATCTCACACATTGTTCCCCCTTTTGTGCATACATTAGCCCGATGTTTCGGCTATCACGTGGGGCCCATCCGGGTGGAATTTAATACCTTTTATAAAGTAATTTTGCATGAGCTCTGTATTCCATGCTAATTTTCCGTGTACACCACTATACCCGTGTACACAAGCTTTCGATTGATATCAGACATCCCTTATTTTACACTCATTCCTCCCAGTAATCAAACATAATACATGGACATAAAACATACTCAGTGAATATATATATATATATATATATATATATATATAGAGAGAGAGAGAGAGAGAGAGAGAGAATTTTACCCTACTGGCACACTTTAAAAATTGTTTCAAATAATATCCATGCCATATGCCTCTTTGTTCATTGTGCTCTGGATTTTTTGTTTACAAATGTTTACAATAATCTGCCCAGTGTAGGCAGCATTGCTAATATCTGATTATTGAATTAAGTTTATTAAGCACAATTCATGCCAGGATCATGGTTGCAATGCACTGAACTTCAACCACTTTGATTTGTGATGAAATTGAACCAGCCAATTTATACGTCATAGTCCTATTAATGATGCCCAAGCTTTGATGTTGCTCAGAATATGCTTACTCTAAGGTTGTCAATTTTAGAAGACATGAGGTAAATTGGGTCCTGTGATCTCTCATTTTACTGCAATGTGATTTTTTCACATCATAATTTTTAGGGAAATACATTCATTACTGCATGCACGCAGTTCAGCCAGTTCTCCATTAATCTTTAATGTAAAAGACAATGAATGCTGTAGACATAAGATAATTAATAAATGGGTAGCTTTTTACTAAAATACTTGTCATACTTTTAGCAGTTTGTTTACTATGAATGATATGTTTTAAAAAACGGTTTGACATAAGAATGCTTGTATTTTTCACTAATCTAAGTAAAAACACATCCGCACGGTGTATTCCCACCTCACACCCAATGATCCAGGGATGGACTCTGTGTCCATAGCAAATCTGATAACTCACCAGGTTCGATCTCTCAAACCTATGACTCATCACACACTTTGTGAATATGCACTTTGCTATCCCTCTTCATAGTGCAGAATGAGTGCATTTAATCAATAATAATAATAATAATAATAATAATAATAATAATAATATATTTCTATAGCACTTTACATGTGAACACAATCTCAAAGTCCTAGTGAAAACCACTAGTTTGGCCTATGAAAGGGAAAGGGAATTGATTTTTTTTTAATCTTGATATTTTTGTGCAACATTGTGATATATTTGTAAATACTGTATAATGAGAAATTCAACTATTAAAAACTAATCATACAACATCTTTAACCATTGTCCTATCTAATAAATTACATAAACCACAACAAGAAATATGAATAAAATAAGCTTAAAAAAAAAACTCAAATTAGCATATGTAGGACAGTATACAAGTGTGTGTAGGGGCAGAATTTCCATCTTCTTCATTTGCCTGCCCTAGTTGCAGCATTAGGTGGATCAGGATAACAGTCAATCACCTGAACAGCTTTCACAAATGCTCCAAAGGCTGTTCTGAGGTGGAGGTTTCAAGTGCCTTTACCCACCGCTCAAGAAAAAGCCTCCTCTTGTTCTGCTTACCAGGCTTCCAGATAGGGATGATCTTGTTCCATATCATGAAGGCACTGAATGAAGACACTTCAATGAAGTTATGGAAGATGACCGGGGAAAGTTCCACCAGCTGTAAGTTCAATCACCAGGCCCAGGTTGTCCACGCCTTCTTTCTTGTGATTGTTCTCCAGGATGATGGCTGACTTCTTGACCTCATGATCTTGAATCTCTGGCATCTTGTGTACTGTGTTTGAGAGGACCACTAGTAGTGGTAGGGGTGAAAACTTTCATCAGAAGGCCACTGTCCCCTCCGTTGGAAGTAAGTGTGGGAGATAACTTGTTCTTTCTAACTGTGACAACCATGTTTATCTGCCTCATCTCACTCCTGGCTGAATTCATAAAATGTGAATAAACTATCACCCATGACAGACACAAGACTAGATATAAATCCCCTCCTCAGGACCTATTCACACCCACTAAGATTATCAGCCCTACATAGGCCTGTAGGTAAATCCTCTACAAATTTGTAGATTTACTGTAAATATTGAGAAAATTAATGTACAGATGGATGGATTTTCAGTTTTTCCCATATTTACAGAAACCCTCCTAATTTGTTATCTCCAGGATGACCTTTTAAATGGCCGGTATGATGAACGTGTAGAACATTGAGGCAATGTCCTAGACATGGGCATCTGCATATTTTGTGGGCCCTGTCTCATCCTTGTTTGTGTGTGTGTGTGTGTGTGTGTGTGTGTGTGTGTGTGTGTGTGTGTGTGTGTGTGTGTGTGTGTGTTATTTGTGGCTTGTAAACATTTTTCTATCTGACAGGTCAAAAATTACCCAAAGACAATCTTTTTTACCCTTTTGGTATACAGCTTTAGTCAAGATAAAAACAAAGATGATACCTCACTTCTTCTAATGGTGGGCTCATTCGAGGCAAAGGTAATTTTAGGTTGAGACAATACAATTTAGGTTTTTTTAAACATAGTTGCAGGTCTTTTTTTTTTTTTTTTTTTTTTTTATCCCGAAGACAACAGAAGAGGTAATAATGCACCGGGCTGCAACTGATCCTATGCTTGGATTATGCATTTGAATGATAATGCTTTTTAAACACTCTTACAGTGTTTTTCTTTTTGTCTCTTATTTTTTACTTAAACCTATTTTAATTGCACAAGTTGTGTCCTGGAAAATATGTTTGTACTAATAAAAAAAATATATCATCTGTACACAAATAACACTGTGAAAACAGTTCAATTACCATTCGGAACAAGTTGGGAAGAAGAAAATCAGAGAAAACATCTGGTTCCTCAATGTTTGCTAAAGCAGACACAGTCAGACCAGATTATGACAAGAGGCATACTGTCCAATTGAGCCATTTCAGTCTCATGTGACTACAAAAAGTTTAATATTTATTGATTTGAACTGTACATATAATCCATACACTGTTGCTGATATGATTGCCAAAAGAATGTCTCTGTATATTGGCTGTGGGTGGTGAAAACCTCCTGCATATGTATTAATGCCAGGACACAATGCTGGTCATGGGTCAGGTCAATCCATTTTTAGTTTTACAAAAGTTCATAAAGAGATGATCTTTATGGTGGAAAACATTTAATCTTGTCTTTGAATAAATAAGTAATTCTGATTGGCTTAATTACTGTTGAGTTAAATAATTGCAGAGATCACTCTAAGCAATCACCTCAACACAGTTTTCATGAATGATTTAGTGTAATCAGGCATTCAAACCATATACTCATTCCTTTTCATCCCCCTCAACCAATACCAAAAAATAAAAACCAATCAAATTGTTCGGTCTTGAAATCAGTTTAGAATATAAACAACACAGTCACAAATCTGAAATGAGCGTGGATGCAAAATGCAAATACTGATATGTTCATGAAAATTAGGGATATCTGACTCTTTTCCCCTCAATCTGACCACTGAAATACCGCTTCTAAAGAAAAACTTAAAAAACACAACAAATATCTGATTGCCCACAAAGTGTGACTTGGATAATCAATCAAAGAGTATCACAATGCATGAAATGTATCATGGGACAAAAACAAACCTGTGTGAATACATAATATTTATACAATACATTCATCCTCAGCATAGGCCTGTATTTTAGGGAAAAATGGTTTTGAAAAATAAAAACATTTGTAAAAGACTGCGGCCCAGATCTCTCACTCACAATGTCACCCTCATGTAAATGCCATTAAGCATTAGGGACGTTCAGTCTGTAGCATCAGATTTCTATATTATTCCATAATTTTGTCCAGTCCATTATTTTGTTCTTCAACCAGTAGAAATAAATAAATAAATGAATAAATAAATAAATAGAAACAATAAATACATAAATACTTTTTTTTAATTTTTTATAAATACATATTTCTATCTGGGAATAATTTGTCTTGGCTTAGAAAATGACTTCAAGTTCTGCTGCATGGTGTCCTGCTCTTGGTCTCCCAATGATTTCTGCAGACTTTGCCATCACCTAAAAGAGCACGCACGTGTGCACACACAAGAAACAATTAAGATAGAGAACAGTGTGGGCTTAGCACTACATATAGCACAGCCCAGCTCTCCTTTTACACTCTGCTAGGTTTGCTGGAGTCCTACATAATTCTCATAAATCCTCACTCATGGCATGGTCATCCTTCACCTTTTAATCTTTTGCAAAGGCAAACTATATGTATCTTTTACTAGTGGTATTAAAATGTCCCGGAAATACCGAGATTCAGTGATAATCCACTGATAAAGGAGAGTGGCCATTAATTGAGTGTGGGCAGTGCCGGGACTGAACTGTGTCTATGGAACAGCAGTGTGTGGTTAGCTTGGCACACTAGGCATAGGATAGCAGGCAGTGCTAGGACCCCTCTTCATCAGGCTGTGTCGGGGCATAGTATCCTGCCAGCTGCCTGAATCGAGGCCCCCAGTCTCTGAGGTAGGTGAAGTCCTGCTCTGAGCTGGTGGACAGAGTGTGGATGGAGCTTAGTGAGAGTGCTGGTGAGCCGCTCCCCTCCAGAGCATAAGTCTGAAATGAATCATAGGGAGGCACAGATGGGTCTGCATCTGCCTGCTCCACCTTCTTCCGGATGTAGCCTTTAAACAGGGAGAAGTCAGCTACCTCTCTGTCAGAGTTCACATGGTTTTGGATGCGCTTAGGAAGTGACTCTGAGCTCTTGGCGTCAGGGAAGTCGTAGAGATTGCGCAGCGCACTCATGTCATAGGCCTGTGTGTCCTGCTCACCTCCACCCTCATCATTATACTTGATGACATTGTCTCGCATGTCTTCCTCTTCCTCGCACATGCGTTGACCCTTCCTGTGGCGCTTTAAGGTCACGATCAGCAGCACAATGACTGTTGAAAGAGGGCATAAGAGAGGGGTGAATGGGAAAAAAAGGTGGCATGAAAGTATTACTTATCAGACAGATATACTAAATACATATGCCAAATTGTAACTAATAGCATGGCATGTAGACTTGTCTATGGTGACATCAATGTTTTACTTTATTACTGTAAACATGATTAAAATGCTACATACTGTACATATGGAAAAAACAAGATACTTACTTTCAATAAAAATCAACCAGATTCTTAGTTTAAATGTGTCATGTCACATTTAAGGTGATTTATTGTTTGTTTAAAAAGCAAACAAACAAAAAACTATATATATATATAATATTTTAAACAAACAATAAATCACCTTAAATGTGAAAATACTATATAAAGTATTTTCACTTTGATATAGAAGGATAAAAAATTCAAAGGTAAATTATGTGTTTTATCTGTAATCATAAATAAATATTATGGTCACCCCTTAAAACCAGATAAACTGTAACTGGTTACCATCTCTAACCAAAAGAAAGGTATAATCCATTCCTATGAGACACATATTAGAAAGCAATTCAAAAGTCATACTATTTATTTATTTATTTATTTATTTATTTATTTATTTATAGAAAATTAGCTCAGATCTAGTGTGAAATCAACTGAGGCATAAAAGTGGCATCTGTGCAGGAGTTGTTACTAAAAACGTATCTTATCAATTAAAGATACCTTTTAGTACAAGAGCCTTATGAAGCTGTTTATCCCCTTCAAGACATGAAAGGAAATGAATATGTCACAAATTAGTGTCTGTGTCAGTTATTAATTAAAAAATAATAAAGAGAAAATAAATTTTTTCTTTAAGAAACAATATACCATCAGTATCAATTTCTTTTGGAAGCAAACAAACAAACGTTGTCTTCCTGTTTTGTTATATCTCTTTGCACATATATAAAAAAAAAAGAGTATGAAAAAAAATGTTATCAGATCAGTGTTCAGGTAAACAGTTACATTGGAATCTCTATGATTAGCTAGTGTGCTCTGTGCTCCAACCACCCATGGAATGACCCCTAATATATTAACTTCTCTGGTTCAAATGTCTCACTTTTGGTTAATTAATTACGGTAACTTAAACTAAATAATTTTAGACAAAATTAATACCGTATATAATTTGTCATGGACAGGTAGAATACTCTGGCAAATATCCAAAATAATTAACTGAATGCTATTCTTCAATCAAATTGTTTGTTAATGAAATTCATTAATTAACTTTAATTAAATAACTTTAGACAAAATTAATACCGTATATAATTTGTGTCATGGACAGGTAGAATACTCTGGCAAATAGCCAAGATAATTAACTGAATGCTATTTTTTAATCAAATTGTTTGTTAATGAAACAGACATAAGCCAAATAAATGTTTTATTCAATTGTCAAAATATAATTTATAAAAATTATTATTATTATTATTATTATTATTATTATTATTATTATTATTATTATATTCAAAATACACATGTACCATGACTTTCACCATAAAGATGGCTGTGGATAATATTATAATGTATGAATGGCAATATAAAATGGAAACTAGCTGTTGGCTAAAGTTTCCATTTTATATTGCCATTCATACATAGAGTGTTTTACATAGAGTATATAAATCTATGCAGTTAAGAGATTACATGCCATGATTGACATTTAACACAAGTTATGGGTCTCTAATGTTGTTTTTCAGTAAAGAATTACATCTACAGTAAAAGTAAATGAGTTTGGTTGATATAGACAGAACAGAAAATTTAATAAACATTAACATAGCTATGATGTAACAAACATTTGCACATCTGCAAAATAATCCACTTCAGCAGCACCACCCTGTTCTTATTTCGCAATAACAGGACATCATGTAATCCTTTACTTAACCTTACTTCTCATTGAGATATGTGCAAAACATAAAACTTTTTTCAGAATGGTATATAATCAGAAACATCAGGCTACCATTCATTTGATCATACATATTCAAGTTATTCATATGAACAGCTTTTCATTAAATGAAAATTTTTGGTGTTTAGCATTTTTTCCCCTTGTCATACTCTTTTCTGAAAGCAGGATTCTCTTTTTCAAGGAAGAGCTAATGCACCTTCCTCTAAGGAACTTATTACTGCACTGTGTTCATTTTAATGAGAGACGTGTCCTTTTTGTGGTATTACAAAAGGATTTCCACCAGGAAGTGCTGTCGTATGAGTAGCTTAAGGGGGAATAGGTGAACATATGAGGTGAAACAAAACTCTCCTGAATTAGTGAAACCAAGCTGTAATGTAGAAAACCTTAAAAATTTATTTTCATTAGAACCTGGTTTAACTATTTTGCAAGCAACATATTTTCCTGTAAAACTATTATTCTGGGATAGCAAAACTATACTACAATGTAACATATTGTGAGTGGGCTTATCTGGTTTTATGCCTTGATTATGATCAGAAAATTAGAACAAATGTTTTAAAAAGCTTTCACTACAATGCAATAAGGATGAGAACTTTTCAAAACATTGCCCTAAGGTCGAATGTAGCTATATTTGGAATAAGAGTGAAATCAAGTCAGAATTAAAAAGGAGAAAAAATTTTAAAAAACAAAGATGGATCATTTAATTCACTAATGAGTATGAAAGAAAACAAAAGCTGTATTCATCTAAATAAATCAATGAGCCCCTCATCCAGCATGAATAATCTTAATTAGTTATTATACTTGTGATTTGAAAACTCCCCTTTACTCTGGATCTGCATGTGATTAATTAAACTGCAACTCTTTGAGACACACATTACATGAACAATTGGACCCCCTGAGAGTTTATCAAAAGCCTTTTTAATTAAATCACTATGCTAAAATTTTTATACAGGTGAAATGGCGATAAGAAATAGATTGGCACTGGTGTCACTGATTAAATAAAAGAATGTGTTAGCACACTACATTTTTTAAGGAATAAGGTTAATATTTTATTAATGGTCTCTTGTCTGGAGGCTAAAGTCAGATCAAAGGTCATTAAAAAGCCATGAGTACAAATGTGATAAGACTGTGATTGTTCTATGGATGTTGTTACTTATATGAGCGAAGTATCTAGGGTAAGTTTAGCATGCTTTTATCTCGCCACATGGTGAGGATTCTCTGAGATAAAAGCTTTGAGGAAGTACGGCCATTATGTAAGAAGATAGAAGTGAAGTGCTAAAATATAATTTAACTCTCCTGGAAGAACAGAAAAACCATACATTTTGATTTAATTTATTTTATCTATTTTTTTGCACTCATCAATTTAAATTTTAATTAAATCTTTTTTTGTATTATTATTTTCTTTTTTTCATTTAATTTTTAATTACGGCTTCTTTTTCTGTATTCTTCTTCAGATATTAATTTTACATAACCTAACCTTCAAAGACAGGTTGAAATTGAGCAAATCTAAACCATTTGCTTTTAAGTATTTTAAATACTAAATGTGTTCCTAATATCCAAATTTCTTGTTGTTGCCATTTCTTAGTGTTTTGTAACAACTTATATTTTAAAAGCATCCTTCATCCTTCATTTTTTGGTGTGCTTAGAAACAGAAGTGAACAAATCTATAAAAAACATCCATTGAAAGCTTACTCATAATTTGGTGCCACCCTATAGTTCCAGATAACTAGGTTAACATGAGAATGTCTACTTTAAGCCAGTTCGTAATCAATGACACTATTTTTTTAAGACTGGCTTTATCATTAAGCTTATGCATTTTCAGATAAATCTCTGAATCTCTTTAGATATAGAGCAGCTGACAGAACAGTTTATATCAGCTATGTGTTATTTTATAGATGGGGCTGCTGGTGGGACAGTATTAGGCTGTTTAGATATTCTGCTGAGAGACTGCTACTGTAGCTGTGTTGTTGTTGAGAAGTGATATGCAGAAGTGAATATCAGAAGTGATATGAGCGAATCATATAATAATCAGACTTCTAGCCAGGGCCAGCTGAGTTATAATTTCCAGAATCTGACCACTAAATGTGCATTCTTTTACACATTAGTGCTCAACAGGAATATATAAATTGATATTATCTGCTGAAGCAAACCAAATTGTGAAATATAAGCTAAAAGCTATCTTTGTACCATGCTTTATTAAAGGAAAAGGTCAATAATAGCCACAGTAATGTGTGCAAATGACTTACATGAGGAGGGGATTTAATTGGTTTTAGTTGCTTATAAATTACTTGATACATTGCAGAAAAGGGAATTAGTAGCAATTGCCTGGAGAGAGCTAGGGCTTGCCTAAAACTGCTGATTGCCTCCATCAGAATTCTTTGATCAGCCTCCCTCTTCTAACCCACTTGCTAATTCAATGCCTGCACTTAAGCCTAAGGGATGTGACTCCTTGACCATGCTGCTCATTTGTGGTACTTTCTAGTTCCATCATGACCAGATGCAGTTAATAGACAAAGGGTAGGTAAACAGATTTGGGTTACACTGGCTACCTTAGTACAGCCATATGCATACTAAATCATTCAGAATTTACAACAGTAATTTAAGAGAAATATTTAATGATATCTGCAGCGGGATTTAGGACATATGACCAGCTACCTGGGATTTATTTTGTGGTCCTTAAACTAGGAAAGTTTGATATCTGAGAATATTGTTTTTTTAAGAGATGGGTGTCAGTGTAAAGGTGTTATCAACAAAAGAAATGCATCTGTAAAGTAATTATACGTTCTACAGAAAGCATATGCAAGCTAAGAAGAGTCATTCCTTCTATCAGGAGACAAACCAGTTCTAAATCAAACCATTAAGTCATATAAAATCCCCCAAACCTTATGTCCTGTGTGAATCCACAGATCCACTTGCTTGTCTTAAAGATCTCCTAGTAAGTATCATTTGAAGAAAACCTCACATCCGTGCAAGTCACAACCAATCCTTGCCCTTCCACTTCAGCTGCTTGTTATTGTACATTGCACTTTTTTTTTGTGCAGATGTTTCAATTAGTCCTAAACAGAACATGATATGACATCAAGCCACTTTGCCAAGGAATGATGTGAGAGCCAATTTGAATGTAAAGAGAAGCATCAGCACTTTTGTCCCCAGTCCTAGAAAGAATTAACATTTAGCCACTAACAGCTCGCTATACAATCAGCTTGGAGGAGCACAAGTCATGTTAACATCTTTGCAGTTTTTATGCACTAAAACAAAATCTTAGCAAGGAGAAATATACAATAAAGGGAAGTATTGGCAATATTTTAAAAATAAAATATTAGAATTTTGTAATCATATAAAAATATATTTGACATCCACCTGGTGCTTCCTGGTATGCAGATGTTTTAATAGACACTCCTGACAGGACAACTATTTCCCCAAGGATGATGGCCACACTATGATACCCATTCATGACAGATGGGATGTACAATAATTGCGGTAGTTGTGTGCAGATGCCATAACACACCCAAACGATCCATCACCTCGACCTCCTAGTCCACACAAGAAGGGTCTGTTTGTTTGGTGGTTAATTAGGCATGATCTTGTTTTTATTCCTTCTCATTGTGGCTGCTGACAGGGATCTCGTTTTAGGTCTGGACTGGGTCACTGGGATGAGTCACGGAAGAAAATAATTGTTTGCAGGTTAACACTGATGTATGACGGACTAAATGCTCTTACGACATTCTTGCTATAACGTGTTCACAAAATTCTTTTCTGAGTGTTCAGATTATTTAATTTTCCTTAAATTACCCTTTTAAAAAACACTTGCTGCTTTATTTACAATGCTGAATGCTTATTATGTATTTGTGTGACTAAAATAGTATGAAGGAGCCAAACAAATGTGGAGAAACTATAGAGAAAATGAATTTGCAAAGGATGTTCAAATCCAAATATAATTAAATTATAGATTTACATTAGAAAGTTTTGTATGAGTCTACAGTGTAAATGGAAGTCTGAAACAACTTTCAGTATACTACATACAGTAATACATAAACTCCAGCATCATTTTATCTTAGAATTTTAAAAAGAACAGGTCAAATGTTGTGATGTTTTGCTCTATTTTGGGGATGTAAGCTTCTTTTCTTGGTTGGAAAAATAGTTTTGTAGAATGACTAAGGGAACCTATTGATAAACTCATATACTGTTCATTAAGCAAGCATGATATTTAATGATATTAGGAATAATAGAGCCACGAGAGAAATACGAGAGAAAGAGAAACAGAATAAGCTAATTAGGTTTGCAGAATTTTAAACCTGAAAACACTTTTCTAAGCTAGGAGTGTGTCAATCCATGATACTCTAAAAAGCTTGCACTTAAAAATACTTGGACCACTGAAAAGGTGACAGAGGTGCTGATGTTCCCTTTTTTCCTGATTGTGCACTGCATCCTTTCAAACTGACCTTCACAAATCAGTCCCTTGCAAAGTGGTTGAATGTCATTTACTGGGTATATTCTCTATTTGTACAAAAGCTTTCTTCTCTTCACATAAAAAGCACATCCTGAAGTAGAGTCAAGCAGAGTGAAAAAGAAGAATGAAATATTGATTGGTTTTCATGTTACACTTTTTTTTTTCAGTTTTTGTAGGACACCATCCTTTGTAGGATCTGAACTCATACACAAATTAAAGTTTAAACTCATGATGATGGGCCATTAGAGGCATGGTATAAGCAGAGAAATCAAAGTGGGAAGCAAACCCTGATTTTTTTTGTGTCTTGTCTATCTGTGCTTCCTCTTGCTTTATATAGACAGAAACATTTATCATTAGAAGTACCAGTGGGATGATGTTTAAAAAAACTCACACACTGTACAAAAAATGCATAACTGAAAATGCTAAGAGTAAGATCCTTACACTGGCCACTTAATTAGGAGCACCATAATAATACTGGGTAGGATTCTCCATTTCACGTTCAGAACAGTCAATTAATTACTTGTGTTATACCCCATAAGGTTTAGGAAGCATTTCTTTAAGATCGCATCACATATACTATATAACCAAATGAACACCTGACCATCACACCCATATGTGGTCATTCCCCTAACAATGAAAATTGAAAACAAATATTTGACTAGAATATCTTGCGATGCTGTAGTATTAATAACCCCTTTCATAAGAAAAAATGACACTTTCCCTGTGGACAAAGCAATGCCATAAATGCCTCCCAAGACCTCTGGCCTCATCAGAGCCAAAAACTATTTTTGCAACTTCCTTCTAAATGCCTTTTTATGTTAATGTCTCTATACATATTTAATGAGAGGTGATATGAAGTGAAGCACAGAACTAATTTTTCCCTTGAAATATAGCAAAATAATCTGTCAGAGAGTATCAGTCACACAAATAAAATACATGAATAATCTTTTATGTTCTAAACTCCCAAATCAGCCTTTTAGGTTCAGGATGTCCGAAAAATAAATGGTTAATAAAGGTTCATGCCCCCACTTTATGAAAATATGAATTTGTGTTAGCAATCATTGTATGCTAACATACAATATTTATTATGCTTTCAAATTGTGTTGTTCATGTTATTGATGTTGACATTGTTAAAACAATTAAACAAACCTAATTCCACACATTTTTTTTGCATGTAATGAATGAGAACATGTTTTTACCGATGATGATAAGCATGCAGACCAGCAGGGCAATTAGAGCTCCTGGACTTAGGGCTGTGCCCATGCTGAAGGCTGTGGCGTTGCAGGACTGGATGACTCCGTGTGGGTCACAGCCACAAACATGGATGGTAAGTGTGCCAGTCGTGCTAAGAGCAGGAGGCCCACTGTCCACAACCAGGATCGGCAACAAGTACATATTCTGCTCCTGCCTGTTGAAACCTGATCGCTGGGTCCTAATGCCTGCTGTGTGGTCTGAAAAGGAGGAACGGAAAAGATTAGAGTAAGGGAAGTAAATAAAAAATTTATTTCGTTCAAACAGGGCAGTTATTTCTATGACTTTTCATTGTTTAATAAAGTAAGTACTGTATGTTGAATTTAGATTTGAACTTGAGCTTGCTGAAAATGAGAGGCAAAAGATTGCCAAAAATGAAGTGAAAAACCCTGAAGAAATATATATAAATGATACATATGAGACACTGACAAACTGCAGATCCCATTGAAAAACTAAGGGCCACCTCAACCCACAGACCTAAATACACACAACTGAGCTATCCATCATAGATAACATACATCATGTCATCTCTGTGACTCATGGGTGGGTTTTGATAAATCCTCCCCCATTACTACATGTATTTGGAGTGGAGATTTTGCTGAGTTATGGCCTTGTTACATTGTACTTTGGCTGCACTTGTAAATCTTTCAAAAAGATTTTTGTTTTTATAACAGTAAAAGATAATACTTCTATTACTACTACTACTACTACTACTACTACTAATAATAATAATAGTAATTATTATTATTATTATTGCCTTCATCATCATCAATTCTTCACCCTTACAAAATGGGGGGGGGGGGGGGGGCGAATGGAGAAAAAATTAACTAGTGAAGTGCATAGTTCTGAAAAGCAGAACAAATCTGCTTTAGATTCCTCACCATTAAGCACAAAATGTGATTATGCAGGGGCACTTAATGACTGAAGAAATTGAGTTTGGTCGCATGAATTTAATGCAGGTTGCCAACTATTTGTGCATTCATTGATCTTCCGTAACTTTTTTGTTCTTAGTTATAGGTTGACAGCATTTTATAACAGCATCTTTGCATTTCCGCTATACTAACACTAGCAAGAAATTGATCTGCATTGTCTACAGCTAAATATAATTCTGTCCTTATCACTTAATTTTATAGCTGAAAATGAAGATGTTATTAATACCATGTTTACCGAATGCCAGCGTTTACAAGCATACACACATTAATAATAAATAATGAATTAATTTAGTTTGGACCCCTCAATCAAATTTTTAAATAAAGTCAGTTTTCAAAGAAACTGGGCACTGTCATTCAAATAATACAGCAAAACAGTAATATTGCTCCTTGAAAAAGATTAGAGGGTATAACAGTTTCCTTCACTTCTAGGCCTATTACTGACATGTTTGTCATCATACGTCAGAGTACATGACGATAAAATGCAATAAAAAGCCACCATAGAACGTGAAAATTGACAAATCTAATGTGACAGGTTAACAAATGTTTGTCCATGGAATCAGTTTTGTAGTGGGGGGCAAAAGAGTGGAAAGAAACATGTTATTCTGAGAGACACAGAAGAAAAGTGAAAGAGAGCAAAAGAGAGGAAGAGAGGTGAAAAACAGGGCAGATATGTAAGTAAGTCTTGTTGAAGGTCTGTGTCTGTTGTTCATCACAGTTTATACACAAAGTGCAGGTAAACCTGGCAAATTATTATTATTTTTCTGCTGAAGTATGTTATCTTTCCTAGAGTGTCTATAACAGTGTACAAGTCTCTGATGGTGCAAAGTGCTGGTGTGTTAATGTGTGTGTGTGTGTGTGTGTGTGTGTGTGTGTGTGTGTGTGTGTGTGTGTGTGTGTGTGTGTGTGTGTGTGCGTATGAGTGTGTGAGTATTTGCACAGGACATTCTACTCCTGGATGGCCTCAGGAGCTCAGCTGACATTTCTCATGCTCTCTTGTGTTGACATTTTCATTGTGTCAGATGATTATCAATCTTGGGTTTGCCATGTGTCACATTCACTTGCACATCTGTAAAACCCTTGACGCTATTGCACAATCATGTTGAGCTCCAGTTAGGAAAATGGAGCCAAAACAATCAAATAGAAAAATATGGGTCCAGGTGTATGTGTAAATAATGTTCTCATATTAGCTGAACTTTTTACAATAATAATGGGACGGTTTGAATACATAATCAATATACTGTATTATTTGTTAATATTTGTTTTATTTCTGTTCATAAGGAAAATGACATTATAATTCTCACCTTTAACATCCCACAGTGTGAAATGGCGGTTATTGGAGGCCTCGGGTGCAAGCGTAAAATAGAAGCGATGGCCTGACTGAGGTTCATCTCGGTCCACAACACTGATGGTGTGAATGAGCTGAAAGATAGATAGATAGATAGATAGAAAGAAAGAAAGAAAGAAAGAAAGAAAGAAAGAAAAAATGGTGAATGAATATGCAAAAGGATACATAAAAAGGAAAACTGTCATTTTTTTCTCATAACATGACTTGGTCATGATAGTAATTTGCACATTGACTCTCTATTACTACCACCATGCTGAGTTATTGCACTCTTTAATGAATCACATTTTAGCTGTAAATCAAGGATGGAGAGCATGAAAGTGGCTTACACAGAAAAAAAATGGGAGCATTTGCAATGGATGTTTTTTGAACTCAGCTCCAGTTATTAAATTAGCACTTTCTGTAAAGTAACAGATTGATGTACTTAAAAGAATGAAAGGAGAGAATAGATCTAGATGAATGGATAGAGGGGAAGAAAAAGGACAAGAATAAGCAAGCACTACAGACAATTCCCCTGGTTTCTTATTGCTCTTTTCTCATTACACGCTTCTCAAAAGGCTCATGCAGTATTTATGTCACTCTTCAGGGAAATCCAAATTGGAAATTAGTCAGGATTGAAAAACTTCCCCCAGCAAATCTTCCTTTTTTTTCTTTCAATCTCAGCCACCCTTAAGTATGAACAAAGTCATAGAGGGACATTCATATAATAAGACAAATAAAGAGAAGAGCTTGCAGAGAATAATGAAAAATTCTGACATGCACATTTATACACATATATTGGCAAAGTTACACCAAGGACACAATGCTTCTCAGGGAGTGTTTATGCTCAAAGGAAAGTCTGTACTACCCAATTTGATATCTTTTAGTGACAGTCTTCAAAAAGATTAAAAGAGCTTTCAAAGAAAAATTAAGTTTTGGGTGTCAGTCCCTTATCCTGGGGGACTTGGCTGTGTCCACAAATTCTGATTAGAAGCTTAAATGTGTCTTTACCATGAGAATATGTACAGCAATACTACTTGTATTATTTAATAAATAAAAAATATAAGAGAAAGAGCGAGATTTCCCTATGCTTTAGGTAAGAATGGTATGAAAAATATATTACAGAAGCAATTAAAGCTATAAATAAATGCTTCCACATACTTCCACATCTATAATGGCCAACAATTATATCTATGTAATAAAACAAGGTTGGGAATTATTTGAGAAAGTGAGACCTCCACTCTGAAATGTAGTTTTCTCGCCACTTAATATATTTTGAAAAATTCCACGACTTACATGTTTTCTACAGGCCTGATAACCCCCAGGTAATCATGTAGTTCTCATGGCAGTATGCCAAGATTTCACCTCTGTATTAGGGCTATTTTGCAGGCAAGCATAACAGAAAGCAGAAAGACCTACAACTAAGCAGCAACTGAAAGTGGGCCTGAAAGGCCTGGCAAAACATCTTGAGTAAAGAAACTCAGCATATGTTGGAGTCTAGACTTTGCACAGTTGTAACAGGGCTAGCCGTTATGTTTTCCTACACTCCCCTAGGGGGTGCTAGAAGGTTAAAACCTCATGTATTTAACCAGGTAGAGAGCAGAGGTAGAAGAGATTTGTTTGGAAGAGGGACGCACCTGAGGTTCTCCACAAATTTTATGAGGAGTCCTGATTGAGAAACGTAGTTTCCAGTTCAATCATGTAAGTTGTGTCCCTCCTTGTGCTTTTTTGTATGTTTGATTTAATTGATCTGTGTTTTCTTTCTTTTGTTGACTTACATCATAGGAAGTGTGGGCTTTCAAGTTAATGCTAGGGTTTTGTTCTTTTGTAGATGGACTCTTTAAATCCTATTTTATGGCTGGTGTAAAAAGATGTCAAGAAAACCAATGTCCAAGGGATCTTGCGTGTTCAAGTTGCATTCTGGACTAATGTTTGTCTGGAATACCATGTTTTGACTCTATGGGTTTTTTTTGGATGGTTGAAGATTTTTGTTCATCATTCGCCACACCTTTAATTCCAGGTAGTTGGTGGGCCCCTCCTCATTATCTTATATGGTTACTTGCTCTATAGGGGCAGGTGGTTATACAGTCATTGACTGAAAAAGGATTTACATTTAAGTACTAAAAAATACCAAATTTTTATGATTTATGATTATTTTAGTTTGTCCAATTACTTTTGAGCCTGGGAAAATGTAGTGGCTCTGTAAAAAAAGGCTGTAATTCCCAAACATGTATGGCTATATTTCTTAGACTGCCAATACAAATCCATAAATTAATATCAATAAGACCAGTCACTCAAACAGAAAAAAAAGAAAAAGTGCTGTATAAAAAGAGGATGGGCTAGATTGTGCATATTGTAGCTGTAAGCTGATGTGCTGAGCTGCCTTTAAGATACTTGAAGATTAAGCAGATGCTGTGCTTAGGGGGGATGGGGGATTATTTAAAATTGGTATGATATTTTGAATGATGAAAGCTGGAATATGTTCCACATTAGTGCACAAGAGGCTAAAGCGACTTCTGACTGCATATGACAAGACATTTTGCAATTAAGCATAGCAGTAGCTGACATGCTTGGTGTCTACGGGTATAGTGTACATATGTTATAACAACAACACCAGTAACCATTATCATCATAATCACTGGCTATTATTATTAGTATTTATTTATTTATTTTGTTTTTATTACTATTACCTGCAAAAGAGTCTATGTTATCTGTCTATGGCTGTCCATCACAGGATTGTTCACCAACTTGATTGCTCCTGACCCCACCCTTCATCTTACAGGTGGTGAGTCCACAAGATGGCTCCACATCGCCATTTTACGCTAAACCAAATTGGTTATTTGGGTGGCCAGATCAGCAGATGCTCTACTGCAGACACCAATCAGATCTCACTCTAGGGGTAGAACCTGGTAACCCTGTTTGTTTATATTGTTCTTCTTCTTCCACCTCCACCTTCTTTTCCTCTTTCTTCTACTACTACTACTAGTATTATTATTATTATTATTATTAGTAGTAGTAGTAGTAGTAGTAAAAATAGAAAGCAATTTTTTTTTTCTTTTTGCAAACAACATACTGTAAGTGACAACAACATCATTGATCCAACTGATATTCCGATTTAGAATTTCATGATGAGGCTCTATGGGTTGTTTGTGCTGGAGCCCTTGGGTAAAAGGAGTGGGAGAGATAATGTGTGTGTAAGGTACAGTTCGTTTGCATGTGTGTGTGTGTGAGAGAGAGAGAGAGAGAGAGAGAGAGAGAGAAAGAGAGAAAATAGAGTTAGCAGTATGTAAGAGTGTATTGAGTAGCAACTATTGCTCCCTCAAGCCTGATCCGCTAATTAAATTTTTATCTAACGCTCCCCTCCTGACCTCTGGACTAGGCCTGGATTGGTGAAAAGAGAGATATTTCCAAAAAAAAAAAAAAAAAAAAAACACAGCACATTCTCCAGAGTGCTGCGTTCTGTTTAGAGAGATTGCTTTCTTCTCTGAAGGGAATGAGGAGTCTCTTGAGCCAAATTCGAGAAAAGTTGTCTCTCCATGACTTGCAGACAAAGTAAACTGTTAGATTAATAGATTCCTCCTTAGTATTAGCACTTAGATATATAAATAGGTATGTATGGTTATGTATTATGGCTCATGCATATTTCTCTGTTCATGCATCTGTCATTGAATTATGCCATTTGTTTACACACCCTGTGTGCAAAGGCATGTGCATGTTTTTCCCTAACATTATTCATCTGCCTGGAACATTCCCAGGGGAGGACATAGTCCTTGTGATATGTCAGTGAGGGCTGCTCAGTGCTGTTTGATGTCTTGTGCAGAGATGACAGCCCTCTCTTCTCTGGGCCATTCTTAGTATTTGCCTTTCCTGCACACACACACAGCACTATATGATATCTGTCTCTTTTCATCAGCTTGGCACTTATGCCCAAATACCACAGGGTTAGCAGACAAACATGGCATGTTAGAAGGCCTGCTTCTTGTGTCAGTCTGAATGTTGGCAAGACCAGGAAACACTGCCAGATTAGGAGAGAGGACAGGAGTTGGAAGAAATATGACCTGAAACACAGGGAGAAGAAAAGAAAGAAAAAAGGGGTGGGGCATATTCTCCATTTCAATGCGTCCTTTTCATTTTAGAGTACTAGGGACATGGTGGGTTTTACAAGTTATGATTACAGGCTGCTTTTGGGTGAATGAGTTGGCAACGTGAAAGTGCCTTTACTGTGGTGTGTGCTCTCACTCACTCACTCACTCACTCACTCACTCACTCACTCACTCACTCATCTTCTATACTGCTTTATCCTGTATTCAGGGGGGGGCCTGGAATCTTTCCAAAGAGGCTTAGGGTACAAGGCGGGGTACACCCTGGACAGGGTGCCAATCCATCGCAGGGCACACACACATTCACTCACACACTCATTCACACACTATGGGCAATTTGGGAATACCATTTAGCCTAATCTGCATGTCTTTGGACTGTGGGAGGAAACCAGAGCACCTGGAGGAAACCCACCAAGCAAGGCGCAAGGCGACAGTGCTAACCACTACACCACTGTGCCGCCTGCCTGTGTGTGCTCTCATTTTTCTTTTAATTCAGAGTGAGTTTAACAGAAAGAACGAGGGGCATACAGATCCCAATGTTCTAACTTTTCCATACACTTGCTTCATACATCAGTTTTATATTTTCTACCATCCAGATTTTTTCCTTTCATCCTCATCCTTCACTCCTTCAATCATTCAGTGATGCTGACTTCTACCTTGGTGTGATATAATGAATAAATGTTTGATGTGCTTTGCCACAAGCTCACTCTTAATTAGACTAAACATTTAATTAGCAATGTGGGTGTCCTCAAACCATATCAGCTCTGAGTCATTATTATGTGAAGGCAAAAAAAAAACCCACAGACCTCAAGCTTAGCTTTGTCATTCAACATCATAATGTTGCTGTTTGTTCAATCTGCTGTGAGTGGCATTAGTAAATGAATCAAAGGTGAATCAAGCTTTTGGATCGGAGTGGTTTCCTACTAATAATAATAAATTGCTTTAAACACATGAACAATACTAATAATGTCAGTATATGCAGAAAAGCAATTAATGCAAAGCACTGTAATCATAGTCCATATCATGGTCTTAAATAAGCACATATTATCTTTATCAATTGGCTGCTTGCATAAAAATACATCACAGGACAAAAACTTCCAAATGAAGGAACTAAATTACAATATTTATGTAAACATTAATAAATTCAAGGAATTCCTCAACAAGTGCATATCTGGTAGATATACTGTATTGTGTGTGTGTGTGTGTGTGTGTGTGTGTGCTTTAGATTAACAGACTAAACTAGACTGTTATATGAATCTTATTTATCTTGGATGCACTCCAGATATGTTTTGTGTCAGATTCTTATGACATGTAGAGTTTACAAAACATGTAATAAGCTGTGAGAGTTTAGTGACTACAATGTCAAAAAACATATTTTGAACTTATTGTGAAATCTGTCTAATTACATAGACCATACTTTGTGCACCTGAATCCAGCAGGTGAATTTTTAATTTTGAGACACAAAGCAACTACAGAAGACTACAAAGACCAGTGTCAAGGAATAGGATCACTGACCATTGCAGCAGTCTATGCAAACTTTGAAGATCACAGGGCTACATTTTATCTAGTCAAAAAATTTATATGCTATGATAGTACATCTAGAGAGACCTTAAGAGGTGCTCTCTGGTGCTCAAAGTTAAAATGGTGCACATGGAACAAATGTTTTATTTTTATTTTTTTATCCATTCAAAAACCAACCTACTGTAAATTAAAACATAACCTGTTGAATTATAGCAACCCACATTCAAATAGAATGCAACCTCTCTCACTCTAGTCTCTGTCTCTATCATTTGGGTTGTTGTTCCCTGCAATCTTTCTATTTGCTATATCTCAATGTTTCTCTTTGACTCTGCCTATGTCTTCATCTCTTCATCTGACAACACTTCCCACTCCATCTAGGAACAAGGCACACCATGCCCTTCTCATCTATTCTTTTATTAACATCTCTTGCACCTAATCAATAACAAACCCACAGAAAAATTTACAGAATGTACGATGTAAAGTAGCAATGTTATTGATACTGTCTGTAACTAAATGCATGTTAAATTTAAACAACTGGTACATGTGCTAATCTAACATATTGTTCACTTTATAATCATATAGGCATTGACCTCACGCAGCTTAATTTTATTTTTCATAATATTATGATTAATAAAAGAAACTAATATATATTCAGTATAAACTCTTAATGACAACTAACCCCCTGTCCATAGTTAAGTCAAAGTGCCAGTTGGAGGATAACATGTGTTGAGCCAGTAAGGCTCTGCAGAGGCAGGCTGCTAAAAAGTTGTTGGTGTTGGTAGTAAGCACACAGTTATGGTTGCCATTAGCCAAGCCAAATTATTGGCATGAAACCATCGACATATGAATCAAAACCTTATCTTGTGCAATAAAACCGAGTCCAGGGCAAAAACTAACATGATGGCACCAAAAGTTACCAGGGCGTCACTAAGAATTGAGCTACTGGGGACTCCAGCTGCAGCATCAGGTGGGTAACAAGCATCTGATGCTAATAAAAAGATTGTGACACCAAAGAACCATTTCATATTTGCAACTTACCAGTATAAATCTGTGAACATTCAATTGTATTTCACTGGCAGAGAGTGTCATGTACAAGGAGTAAGGTTTTTACTCAATAACAGATGCAAATGATCACTGACAGGCTTTGTGCCATTGACTGATTGCCTTGTCACATCACCTCTTTTGATGACTGCGATGTATGCACCCACAGAAGTCAGCCCTGATGGTAAAATGCGTCAACCTCAATGACCATGGGTTACGTTTCTCAAGCTTTGCTTCCTATAATTCCCTATTCATCACCAGCACCTATTTCCAACATAAAAATGATTCACAAGATGACTTGATTATCCTGTGCCTTGAATTACTGCTAGCATGATTGACTACTTCTTGATTAATCATTGGTTCAAAACAATGATCCAGGACATTATAAGGGGTGCAGAAGTTGGCTCTGACCATTATCTCCGTCTCAGTTGGCTCTGACTATTCCGTCTCAGTTTGATGCAAACTCAAACTGAGACGGAAAGCAATACAATTGAGTCAACACCCTCCTCTCCATTCTACTCTATTCTATTCCCCGATTAGGCAATGCACAACTGTTAACAACATATTGAACTTTTTAAAATTCAGTTGTGTAACTGCTTTGATGCTTGGAGGACATCAACGATCAATGGGTGGATACCCAAACTACTACAAAAGTCATCCTAAAGATGGAGAGAAAACAGTGACAGAAGTGGGTTTCAGGTAACACAATCAAGCTAATCCAGCAATGAAATGCAGCTAAACTTACCAATATAGTGCCTTGCAAAAGTATTGATACCCCTTGAACTTTTCCACACTTTGTCATGTTACAACCACAAATGTAAACATATTTTTGGGGATTTTGTGTAATAGATCAACACAAAGTGGCCAACCAACTGCCTTTATTCGTAAATAAAGTCCAACTGTGTTTCCTTTATTCTCAGTATAAATACAGATGTTTTTTGAAGCCCTCAGAGGTTTGTTAGAGAACATTAGTGAACAAACAGCATCATGAAGCCCAAGGAACACATCAGACAGGTCAGAGATAATTTTTTGGAGAAGTTTAAAGCAGGTTAGGTTATAAAAAATATATTGAGCTTTTAACATTTCATGGAGCACCTTTCAATCCATCATCAAAAAATGGAAAGAGTATGGCACAACTACAAACCTGTGGTAACTCCCGAGGATCTGCAGAGATTCACAGCTCATGTGGGATAATCTGTAAGTTGTGCACTCCATAAATCTGGCCTTTATGTAAGTGTCAAGAATCCTCTGGCTTTCAAAGGATTTCAAAGGGTAAGTTTCATGAAAATGACTGATTATTGTGCAGGCCTCTATTAAAGCAGAACTTTTGCCAGTTTTCTGGCCTAGAGCATTCAGGTGTGTGTTAACACAATGCCAAGAAGGAAATACATAAGCAACATAAGCAGTGTTCTACAGTGAGAAAAATTATTCACAAGTGGAAAGCATTCAAGACAGCTGCCAATCTTCCAAGGTGTGGTCATCCCAGCACATTGACCCCATGGTCAATGACTGTCCATGACAGCACAATTAAAAGAAGACCTATGGCTTCTTTGAAATGATTGCCAGGAGAAAGGCAACCTATCTTTCTTTTTCTGTCTAAAAAAAAGTAATCACAACAGATGTTCACAAACTGCATCTGACCAAACCACAGGACACATGTCCTTTTAGACAGAAAACAGATGAGACCAAAGTGGAGTTGTTTGGCCTTAAACCCAGAACCATATTTGGTGAAAACCAAACAACATTTCAGTAGAAACAACTCACCATTAACCTAAACTGACAGGCTGGATGAGGAGAGCATTAATCAGAGCAGCAGGCAAGAGGTCCGTGGTAAACTCTTGAGGAGCTGCAGAGTTTCACAGCTCAGGTGGGAGAATATGTCCTCATGGAAACTATTAGTCATGAACTCCACAAATCTGGCCTTTATGGAAGAGTGGCAAGAAAAAAGCTATTGTTGAAAGAAAGCGATAAGAAGTGCCATTTGTAGTTTGCAACAAGCATGTGGGGAAACATGTGGAAGAAGGTGCTCTGGTTAGATGAAAACAAAAATTAAACTTTTTGACCTAAATTGAAAACACTATGTATGGTGAAAAACTAACACTGCACATCATCCTGAATACTCCATCCCTCCGTGAAACATGGTGGTGGTAGCATCATGTTTTGGAATGATTTTCCTTCGGCAGGGACAGGGAAAATTGCCGAATACTGGACAATCTTAGAAAGTGCTGAAAAAATATGCAAAGGTTTGCAAAGCTTGTAAAAGACTTGCAGCTTTAATTGTAGTGAAAGGTGGTTCTACAAAGTATTAAGTATTAACTAAGGATGGCTATATACTGTACAAATGCATACCATAAATTTCAGATTTTTTTTTTTT
>JAAGKR010004020.1:30000-61734 GCA_011419295.1 Clarias macrocephalus | reverse complement strand
GGGGGGGTCCACGCGGAGACGATGCTTTTTGGGATCTTCATCCGGCCCAGATCATCAACCTGAAGGGGACAGAGAAACAAAACATCATCAGATATCTATCGTCCCTCTCCTTACACGCGTCTCTTAGTTCTACAGAAAAGCAAGTCGGCACTCAAAGACGGTTTTACATACAGTTATTGTTCCACATGCCGTATCTGATGAAGAACTAACCGGCATGCGAATGGGGAATCCTCCTGCGTTACGGCGTGGACAGTGTGTGTTGGCAGCACAGAGCAAACTAATGCCAGAGGATTTGATCTTTTACTTATCCAACATTATTCTTTGATAAAAAATATCAAAAAAACTCAAAATAATTAAATATAGAAAAACACAAAAAAAAACATTTAAACATGAAACTAAATATAAAGTTCAACCTGAAAATATAAAGTTCTGGTGGACGACGGCGTGAAAGCGACGGACATTTACAGACAGTACGGTGAGGAGCGCAGGACGTTTTCAAGGGGGACGTGGTGTTAAATCTTGTAAAGACAATCACAAAACGTAAATACATATTCAAATAACGAATCGAACTGTAAAAAAATGAAAGGACAACGCAGTAGCTCCCCCTTGTGTACAACCCATTGCGTGCAGGTTTCGCCCCTCGAGTTGCTCCTCAGCTCAGCCGGTCTGCATGTCACTGGAGAGACGCCTGTTCGTCAGGAGGAGACGTTTCGTTTGGGAACAATATAGTATTTTTCAATGAGTTGCAAAGCACTACAACGAAGCACTTCATTTCCACCAACAGTCCAACGAGAGATTTTTTTACGGCAGGTTTCGGTTATAGATTGTTTATGACTATGAAGACTGGTCTCTCGTCTGTGTTTCAGTCCAGCTTGTGTTCGTTTTCATGCCGTTCGGTGCATGCTAATAAAGTAGTGTGTACTGCTCTGGACTCCTGGTGTGAGCAGCCCATCCTTCCATTTAGGAACCTCTGTAGGCCCAGTCACGAGGGACGGTGGAGGCCGATGCTCCGGTCAACACTCACACACTCAGTCACACACTGCAGGCAATTCGGGAACGCCAGTTATCCTAATCTACATGTCTTTGGACTGTGAGGGGAAACCAGAGTACTCAGAGAGAACCCACCAAGTGCCACCCATAAAGAACTTTATCATTTATAATATCATAATATATAATATACGATGATGTATTTTACACAGCCCACCTTCTGGTGAACAAATCTGTGATCGAATCATCATCACTGGAGAGAATCTTTAATTCGGCTGGTGATCGTTCTAAAACACGCATTACCCTATTCGAACACTAGAGGGCAGGAGGGAAGAATCTATCACCAAGCAGATGTAATGATACACACTGATGTACTTTGCCAATATATGATAAATAAATCAACTACATTTGTAGAATATTAAGAAGCAGTTAGCGAGGAGACGTGCATGTCTCCTTCATCCACAATCGGAAGCATCAGTGCGTCTCCCTGGGGTGGAAGCCCCAAGCCATTAGAAGAGTGACGGAGAGTGAGATTAAAGCTCCGTCTCTCACCAAACCACAGCCTCTATTGCGAACCACGCCCACTGCACGGGCAGAGCGCAGCCGGGATTGGCCGGTAATCTGCATGCTGAGACAGATTGGTGGCAGCGTTAAGAGTGCCTGAGCCTGCTTTATCCCTCGATCTGCTCTCCTGATCCACCTCCAACACACACACACACACACACACACACACGCACACACTTATACAGACACACACACACATGCATATAACAACATGTCCCTTCTGAACAAGGTTCTGAACTGGTTCTGATATTCGCTCGTCAGTGGACTCTCACATCAAGCCAGTGTCTAAACCCAAACGCCACACACACACACACACACACACATACACACACACATGACCCTGGAGCTCTCACCAGCTGACCTGCTTCTAATGTCATCAGGAACCAGTAGATCAAGTCCTTCTGATCTACTACCTGACCTGTGACCTCTGAACGATGAGTAGAAGCAGAGCTAATCACAACCAGGACAGGGCGGAGCCTGTGGAGGTTCTTTCTCCTAATAAGACATGATCATGAAATAAGACATAGTACAAAATATATCTCATGGTCATGAGCTCTTATCTTGTGGTCATGAATTGTGTACCAGCATTGGCGGCTCAGTGGTTGGCATCTCACACGGGGATGATTCCCACCCAAACCCCAGTCACTGGGTCCCAAGCGCGGATAAAATGGGAGGGTTGCATCAGGAAGGGCATCGGGCGTAAAACCTGTGCTAAGTTCAGTGTGGATCGGACGGTCCGCGGTGGCGACCCCTTGACGGGAGCAGCTGAAAGACTAAAATAAATAAATGAATAAAAAAAATGATTTGTGTAACTACGATATACTGTGTTAATTACATGGACAGTAAATTAATTGGGATTGTGAGACACTCATGGCGTAGTTCCAGTGACTGCAGTACGGAGTCGTAGCTCATTCCAGGATAGATGTAACGTGTGATATTATCAGTCTTCTCCATGCACAGGCTCCAGCGGCCTTAAGTCCTTTGACATAAAATTGTTGCCTTCATGGCTGTGCTGTTACTGGGAAAATAATCCACGATAATCCAGGATTAGTGTGTTAAGCAGTGCAAAGTGTTTTATCCCTCTTATACCACAGCAATTTACCAAGAATTACGATTGTTAAATAGATTAATGTATGCTGTTATAGAAAACTAATCAACACCTTCCGACCGTTCATGCACTCATTCTCGATGTCCAGGACAGGGTGGCGGGAGACCTGGAGCGTATCCCAGGGGACTCGGGGCATTGGGCTGGTTACACTCGAGACGAGGCGTCAGCCTATCACGGGCCACACAAGCTCACACTCACTTACACACTGCCAGAAATTTGGAAACACCAGACATGATCTGTACGTCTTTGGTCTGTTGGAGAAAACCAGAGTACGTGAAGGAAACCCACAAGCATAGGGAACATATGCAAACCCCATACAGGACGCGAACCCTCGAATCTGGAGGTGCCAACCGCTATACCACTGTGCCACCCTTCTTAGCATTAGCAGCTAAGAAGCAGCTTCGCAACAACCGTTTTTATACTTAAGATAGAAAATTATAATGAAGCAAAATTATTACTTCTTTGGAAGAATGAGATCTTAGTGTTGTTGCAGATGATCACTGTATGGTTATTAGAGTGTCTTTCAGCTTTGTATGGCTCACACACAAGTTATCACATGATCCAGATTTGGGTTCATATTACTGCAGTCGCTTTGTCACATCACTAATTGAAAAATAATAAATAATTCAACTTTAAATAGTTGACTGAAAGTAGACTCAAATCTACTTTACACTCGGGTAGAGGAATCTCAGGTCAAACACTCAGCGCTGCGCTTGTTTTGAGTGTTCGCTTAGCTTCTAATCAAATAAGCGCTCAACCTTCACAGAGCAGTCACGTAGTTGTGAGATCTATCCGATAAACACAGACGCCACCGGAGGAGTATATGTTCTCAAGTGTTTGTGAATAAGATTACGTCGCGTCTTTTTTATTCCCTCTCGTCTCATTTCTCTTTATTCTGACTCGCAGTAAAAAAAAAAGGAGGTTGAACAAACATCTACGAGGGATTCAGATCTTTCCAGAGATGATAAACTATACAGTATCGATACACAGATAACGGTGGCACTGGCGTCAGGTTTGCGTGCAGGCGCGATTGAAGACGCTTCCTCACGTCTGAGTACGTGTCTTTATCAGTAATTCTTGCCTAAAATGTATCCTCGTACACCTTGTTTATTTTATCATCAAAGCAATATTTCCTGACACTTATGATAATAAATGAAAACAATTTGGTCTTCATTTTTCTCATTTAAAATGGATCGAATTATATTAATCAAGCTCTTTATGTCCTGCACAGAACCCTAACCTCAACAGCTTTTCACTGAACCGGAGCCTCCCCGACAACCCAACATCAGCGCCTGAGCTCACTCATGCCCATGTAGAATGTGTGAATGAACACAAATCCCCACAGCCTTGACACACTCCAACATCTAGTGAAAAGCTTTCACAGATAAGATAAGAGTCGAGCGCGTTGTGACAGCAAACACAGGGGGAATAAATCTGTAACGGGATGTTCAACATGCATGTGTGATTGTGATAGTTAAGTGTCAAGACATTTTTGGCCATGTAGTGCACTTAGTCATTGACAATTTATTAGAAAACAATCTTCTGATACATACATCTGTGTAAGAATCCCAGCAATCTGCTGTAATAAATCGAGTGTTTTATTGAATCTTTTCTTTTTAAGCGCCTGTTTCACCTGTAATGTCTTGCGTAGCTCGTCTCATATTCAGAATACAAATATCATTTAGGTGTTGCAGAAAAATCAGCACTGAGGCTTTCCTCTTTTCAATCTGAACAATGAGGCATGAAATCAAAACTCACCGGTTCTCAGGTGTCCTCAATCCACAGATTAATGGTTAAGATGGCAGAAGCTGTTTAATTTTTTTTCCAGTAACAAGCCTTTTCTCAGCTACAATCAATCCTAAAGATCAACAACACAGCAACAGACACAAATCAAATGTCCACAGTGTCCCTTTTAGACACTTTAGTACCAAATGATACTAAAGTGTACCAACCTTTTTTTTTTACCAAACAACAATTATGGAAGATTATAACCTTCGGTCAAGCAATATGCACTGAATGTGCTTGTGTATTCCTCATCATACAGCCGCGGCACTACAGTTGCATTTAGGGAGGTGATCTAGTCCACTTAGGGCAGCTATACTTAATGAAGTTCTTTCGAAGCTATACTTAGGATAAGATGACATACACACTTTTCAGTTAAACCCTTTTTCTATACAGTGGAACCTCGGATTGCGAGTAACGTGGTTTACGAGTGTTCCGCAAACCGAGCAAAGATTTTTAATAAATTTTTAATCGGAAACCGAGCAAGTATTAGTTTACGAGTGCCGAGTATCATGTATCACGCATGCAACTCTTATTTTGACACAGAGCAGCAAGTGATCACAACTGAGCCAATGATTTTTCTCTCTCTATCGCTGCGGGAATTATGGGTAATCGTCTCCCCTGCTGCGTCTTAGTGCTCGTCTCTTACTGGTATAATCAACATCTCCCTCTCTCTTATGTGTGCACGCGCGTGACACTGTACCCCACACACACCGACACACACACACACGCACACACATACACTCTCCCCGGCTGCACACACACACTTTATTTACACAGAAAACTCGTCGTGATTCTTTTCAAAGGTAAGGTGCTGGTTCATTTGTTATTTTTCATTTTTTATTTTACAGCAGTGATTCCGTTAGTATCATTAGAGAGATTTCTTTTTTTTCCCCGTTAAAACAGTGTTAGGCGGCACGGTGGTGTAGTGGTTAGCACTGTCGCCTTGCACCGCCAGGGTCCGTGCTTGGTGGGTTTCCTCCGGGTACTCCGGTTTCCTCCCACAGTCCAAAGACATGTAGGTTAGGCTAATTGGCTTTCCCAAATTGCCCGTAGTGTGTAGGGTGTACCCTGCTGTGTGCCCGAAGTCTCCTGGGATAGGCTCCAGGCCCCCCGTGACCCTGAATACAGGATTAAGCGGTATAGATGATGAGTGAGTGAGTAAAACAGTGTTTGCATTGTGTATGTTAGTTGTGAAACTTAAAAAGCGAGGTGTGGGGAGGGAGAAGGAGTTTTATTGTTTAAGACGAGGTGAGGGGCTAATTACACACACACACATACAAATACATGGTGCCTGCGCGCACAAACGAAAACACTTATCTGTCTGGATTTATTTGAACTTTTTTAAAAAATGTTATGTGCAGGTTCATTTGTTTTATTTTTACTTTATATATTGTATAAATTATTTTTATGTATTTATTGTTTTGGGCTGTGGAACTAATAATTTGAGTTTTCATTATTTCTTATGGGAAAATTCTATTTGGTTTACGAGAGTTTTTGGAATACGAGCCCACTATCGGAATGAATTATGCTCGTAATCCAAGGTTCCACTGTGTTTGAAATAAAATGTACATGACAAAACACTCACCCTCCTCTTAGCAGCTCACCAAAATGACGTAAACTTCTTGCCGATAGCAGACACGGCTGTAAAACACACCAGAAGCAAAAAAAGGATTTAAAGTAATATGGTAGATTTGATCAATTCTTTTCTCTTTTCAATAAGATACGTTTCTGTGAAAGAATGAACATGACTGTCCACTACAGACAGATAATAATAATAATAATAATAATAATAATAATAATAATACTCTGTAACTATTGTCATACCATCTCCTAGTTTTCCTGCTTGCTCAGCAGCGCTACCCGGCAGGATTTTGCTGAAAACGTTTTCACTGTAGTCTTGTGCTGGCTGGGCCGCGCTGCCTATGCCACCTGGCCGGGGAGCAGCTTTCGACCCTGTGATGGGCAACAGACATAGCAGTTGTTAGAAATATGGGTGTCTAAAAATGCATCCTTTTGTCACATCAAAATAAGAAAAATGGCTCCGCAGCTAATTTCTTCCTCAAGTAAAACATACCCTCATGATGCGAGAATGCTGTTTCTAAGGAAATTGTAATTTTGGCCTCACCAATGCCTGTGGCAGGGATCGTAGGGGCTTTAGCAGGCTGGGGTGCAGCTTTAGATCCAATAGCAACTGCAGGAGTTGGTGCAGCAGGAGCAGTGTCAGGTTTCATCAATCCTCCCTGTTTAAAAGAATAGACCTTTACGAAAATGTACAGCTATTAGTAAAAAATTTATTTGGCTCTTGATTCTTATTTCATATTGCCCACCATAATGATCGGCAAACAAGCAGCTGTACAATTTAGCCTCAGTTAATATATTTCAGAGTTCACCTCATTTCTTTCATAAGTATTAAATAGGTTTTATTACTTAAGTTATGCTTCAGATACATTCTATTTGTCTAATTCTATAAGTTTCCAAGTTTATTCACCCCAGTAGGAGTTTGCTGAGCTGCGGTTGATCCTGCAACCAGTGGTGGTCCGGATGCTGGAGCCTGGCCTGGCTTAGCTTGTTGCTGATTGGCCCCAGCTCCAATACCAGTAGCCACGGCTGTGGGCTGAGTCAGACCTGCTGTGGTTGTTGCTGGCTGTTGTCCAGGCTGAGGTTGTGACTGCTGCTGTTGTGAACGAGGTTGCTGGCTGGTCTGTTGTCCTTGCTGCCCAGTTTCAGGCTGCTGAGGTCCAGACTGCCTTCCAGTTGTTGGCTGTGTTGTGGACCTTTGCTGTCCTTGCTGTGGAGGTTGCTGTTGACCTACAGAACCATGATCCTGCTGCTGCTGCTGTTGCTGCTGCTGTTGCTTAGACAAAGGGGATTCTTGTCGCCTTGAAGAACCAGACTGCCTTTGCCCCCGCTGACCACTAGAGCTATGATGTTGTCCTGATGCAGGGTCACGGGCATATTCACCAGAGTCCCGGTACCCTGACTGTGAAGATCGGGGTTCTGAAGATCTTTTATGTGAAGAGGATGAAGTGCTGCGCCCTTCAGAACGAGTCGATGGGTCTTTGGGATGTGATCTTGAAGAACGGGAAGATCTAGACTCTTCAGTGGAATGTCGGGATGATGAGTGACGCCCTGAGCTACTAGCATGATGCCGGTGCTCCCGGGATGAGGTTGAAGAGGAATGCCGTTGGTGGGTGTATTCATCTTGTGGCCACAAGTCTTCTTCTGGAGGTTCATCATAATCATGATAGGTGTGCTTGACATGGCCTCTCTTACCTGTAGAGGAGTGACTTGCACTCCCATGATGTCTGGAACGATCAGAAGCAGCCTCCCGTGGTTTCTCAAACCAATCTGTTTCCTCCTGTCCTAAATGATATGCTTTTTTGGAAACCAAGACAAAAATCAAATGTCAATGCCAGCGTAGAGGAAGAAGAGAAAAAAGTGCAGATGGAGGTCATGCAGATGGAAGTCATGCAGCAGGAGTGAGTAATCTCCAAGAGGAAAGAAAAAAATTTAAGAAACTGACTAAAAATAATATTTAAAATGTCCAGGTCCAAAAGAAAATGGGAAAACCAGTAAAAACATATATAGCATGCACAATTACAAAAAAGGTACAGACAAATTTACCTGCAACATGCAAACAAGTAGGCATATATGTTTTTTTTTTTCAAAATTAAAACAAAAAGCAAACAACATATACATGCTGCTCTCCAGGAGTAAACATTGGCATGCAGTCGCTAGATTGGTGAGATACACTTTTAAGAGGCAGGTATGATTCAGCACCAGTTACCTTCACTGTCTGAAACAGCACAGTGCATATCATCCACTAGGTACGGGTCATCTGGCTTGTAGGTATGACTCTTAGGCACATCCCTTATGTGATGATCCTGAACATCAGGTAGGGAATGGCTAGAGCCATACTGGTTTCTAACATCATGTGGGTCTGAGACACGTCCCATACCCACAGGTTTCCCCACTGGGCTCAGTGGACTCTCTTCCTCTGAGTTCTGAGTACGCATGGTGGAACGTCCACTACGACTATGAGTACCCCTCTGAGATCGTTCCATGGCGTCTCTCTCATATGATTTACTTCTGTATCCTCCAGAGTCTCTAGATGAGATCTTATCCATGCCATAGCCTGTGGATCTTGACCTTCCAGAGCTGTACAGACGATCATCTTCATCCAAGCCTTCTCTTGAGCCATAGTACTTCTGCTGATCATAAACATTCTTTTTCACCCCTGATCTAGAAACTACGGTGCAGCTTCCACCTGATGGTGTTGTCATTGTGTAAGAGGCCAAGTCAGATTCTACATCTCGTGCCTCTTCAATAGGGGAGAATTTGGAAATCTTCTGCTCCATGCCTTGCTTCCTATGCTTACTACGCTTGGAGGACACAGCAGCTGGTGCCAAGTTCTTAGAGGAATGCTTCTGGCTGCCCATTCCAGAACTACTGCGAGATGAATGCTTATAGTCATCATAGTAATAGGTAGATCCACCACTCATAGTTGTGCTAGGACGTCCATGACTGTCCACAGCACCCTGATGGTGGTAACTAGTGGTGCTGCTTGGTCTTCCATATAGCTCTTCAGTCCCATCTCCATAACCTATCCCCCGTGGACCATTTTCACTCACATAATCTGTTCTTGAAGCATCAGATGATCCCATGTTCTCCTTTGTTAGCTCACTTATATCATCTATCATTACATAGTTTCTGGGTATATTTTGCTCTAGATTTGAGGTATAGAGACCATCTGTCCCGTAGCCAGAAGTAGGACTTGGTATGCGGTCTGTCAGTGTTTGGTCAGGGGTACGATATTGCCCATAAGCATTTGTCAAGGATGAAGAATAGGCACCACAGAAGCCAGTTTCCGGAGCTGAAGTGGATACTGATACTGCAGGATTAGTTATTATTTCATAATTGGTTGGCAGTTTCTGTTCAAGATCCGCCAATGATGTATGTCGGGGCAGCTGATGACCAGAAAGGATGTCAGCTTGGGGCTGGAAGGGCAGACTTTGGCTAGGATATGGTAATGTTTGTCCAGGCAAATGAGCTGCAGAAGGCTGAAAGCTCTGGTGGCTGGGTTGCTGCAGGCCAATATCTGGTTGGTAGGACTGGCCATACCCGTGACTCTGGTAGGCTACTTGGGTTTGATAGGATGACGGTTGAGGAGGGTGTGGCTGAAAGGTTCCTGGCTGAGGCTGGGATGGTGCAGGATACTGTGGTGCTTGAAATCCAATCTGCTGATATGCTGCAGTCGGTTGTGTTGGTCCAGGCTGACCCTGTGGAAATGGATATGGGACATAAGAGGAAGTCGGTGGGTACTGAGAAGTCATATTTGGGTCAGAATTAAATTGGCTCAGAGGTGCTGTGCTTGGTCTTGACAACATTCCATTTGTTTCATAGGTCCCAGTTGGTACTCCAGTTAATCTAAGGTTGTTGAGTTCACTATCAGACATATAGTCCCGTGCATCCCCGATGCCTCGCAGATAGGCCAGCTCTCTTCTCTCTCGTTCCTTTACCATGGTTTCCTTGCGCTGGGTAATGCCTAGTTCTAAACAGCGTAGCTTAGCATCAATCTCTTTCTCTTCTTCCTCAAGCTCTGCTTGCTGTTTACGTAGCTTGGAAGACTCTTGTTCGACGGCTTTAAGCTCATTCAGAAGCCCTGCCTTGGTATAACTTTGTGCTGTACGGGGCAATACTCTTTGAGGCATTCCAGGAGTGCTGTACATGTGGGTCATTGCAGGGGTTACAATGGGGAGTGGCGTCTCATCTGGAGGGGGACTGGGGAGAGTCCGTTTCACTTTCCGCATCATCAAGCTCTGTAGACGAGGGAACAAAATGTAAAATCACTAACCACAATCTGAAAACAATAGAGGTTCCATATAAATATAAATAATGTACACTTCTCAGTGAAGTAAATAAGATTGATTATCTCCTTATAATGACACCATGAGGTATATTGGCAGCAAGGGAACAGTCTCAAACAGTTCTCAAATTTGATGTGCTAGAAGCAGGAACAATGGGCAAGCATAAGGATCTGGGGAGACTCTTCAAATAGCCACACTGTGATAGATAAAAAAAAGTTGGGTTAGAGCATCTACAGGTCTCCTGGGGTGTTCTTGGAATGCACTGGGTAACACCTAAGAAAGGTGATCCAAGGAAGACAACCAGTGTACTTCCTGGCGAGCAAAAATTTGTAATAAATTTTTATTTGAAAAATCAAGCAATTCTTGGTTTACGAGTACCGAGTATCATGTATCACGCATGCGCCTATTATTTTGAAACCAAGCGTCACTCTTGCACTGCGGAATTTTGTGTAATCGTCTCCCCTGCTGGGTCTTAGTGCTCGTCTCTTACTTGTATAATCAACATGTCCCTCTCTGTTTCAGCGTCTCCTATGTGCGTAATTTCGCCACACACACACACACACACACACACATACACACCCCGACACATGCACAGACGCTCTCTCGCCTTTTCACCCCCTCCCCGGCTTCACAAACACACAGAAACTCTGCTCTGTCGCAATTCTTTTCAAAGGTAAGGTGCTGGTTCATTTGTTTTGTTTTTGTTTTTTTTATTTTACAGCAGTGATTCCTCTCTGACGCCAGGTCAGAGAGACTACTTTTTTCCTGTTAAAACAGTGTTTCCGTTGTTTGTGTGCGTTTGTTGTGAAACTTAAAAAGTGATTCCTTTAATATGCTCTCGTGCTAGTGTCATAGAGATTTCTTTATTTTCTGTTAAAACGGTGTTTCCGCTGTGTGTGTATTTGTTGTGATACTTAAAAAGTGATTCCTTTAGTATGCGCTCATGCCAGTGTCAGAGAGATTTTTTTTTTCATGTTAAAACGGTGTTTCCTTTGTGTGTGGGTCCGTTTGTTGTGAAACTTAAAAAGTGATTCCGTTAGTATGCTCTCATGTCAGTGTCAGAGAGATTTATTTTTTTTCTGTTAAAACTGTGTTTCCGTTGTGTGTATGTGTTTGTTGTGAAACTTAAAAAGCAAGGTGGGGAGAGGGAAGAGGAGTGTTACTGTGTAAAACGAGGCGAGGGAAGGGGCTAATTCCACACACACACACACACACACACACACGGCGCCTGCGCGCACCAACGGAAACACTTATCTGTTGGGATTTATTTGTACTTTTTTTAAAAGGTATATTGCAGGTTAATTTGGTTTATTTTCACTTTATAGATTGTATTAAATATTTAATGTATTTTTGGGGGGGCTGTGGAACGAATAATTTGAGTTTTCATTATTTCTTATGGAAAAATTATGATTTGGTTTATGAGTGTTTTGGAACACGAGCCCACTTCCTGAACGAATTATGCTCGTAATCCAAGGTTCCACTGTATTGTGAAAAGGTTTTTTTTTTCATAATGTCATAAAAAAAAGTGATATCCTCAATTTATTACACATAAAACTAAATAATTCAAGCCTTTTTTGCTGTATATTTAAATGAGTGCACCTAACATTTTAATTACGAGTTTGAGTAAATTACTATTCATATTATATAAATACAGTGTGTTTGTCATTCTAGTTCAGTACAAGCAACCACAAACATGGGGAAGTCTGCTGACTTGGTAGTAGACTATCAATAGGAGATCACTAGTTCGATTCCCAGGTGATGCTGTAGCCACCCACAGCCAACTGATTAGCCAAACTCTCTCTGCACTGGGGGGGAGGAGTGTTTGTGAGCTCACACAAGCAGAAGGAGCAGATAGCGCTGTTCTCTGAATGTGTTGCGCCACCCCCAATGGTGCTTGAGCGAGCAGTTTAAAAAGATGGGGTTGGCTGGCATCAAGTGGTTCGGAGGAAAACGTGATAAGTCTTCACCTTACTGGTAGTAGTAGTTTTAATGTGGGAGCCACGCTAGTGACGAGGATGAATTGCATACTAATAAAATTATAAAGAAAATTGGGGGGGGATGATGATCATTAACATCCTCCACTCGAAGGGTAAGCCATGAAAGGTCATCGCTGAAAGGGGTGGCTTTTCGCAGAGGGCTTAATCGAAGCATTAATGGAAGGCTGAAATAAAATGTAGCATTTCATTTGGAAATCAATTGCTAGAGGAAGAGTGGACAGGCACAGAATCGAAGTTCATTAAAGACTGGTTTGAAGTTTCCACAATTATTGATGATTTTAAGTGTGATGTCATTTACTAATGTTGGTCTACTGTGAAATTCATGCTTCTGCCTGCTGACAAGGTATATGGAAATGTCACAGGGCTTAGCATCTGGAGAATATGTAGATGCTAAATCTTTTCATGAGCTGTAAGCCATAATCATCAAAATAAAATAAGAAAATAATAGAAAGAAAAAAACTGGTGAAATGCATAAACAACGAGGAGAAACAGTAAGAATCATACAAGCTTTGTGTTCTCAATCATTTTGCAATTATCCAGTGAACGATACAACATGTGACATATTCCTACAGTAAACTAAAATCTAAAAATATACAATTAATATTTATTTCTTACCTGATTGCCTGTAGTGTTTTGATTCTGGTAAAGTGAGAATTTGGTCTTAGATGGGTCCTCTGAAGTTGGGCTGAGAGGTTTGGGATCTGACATGGAGCGCTGAACAGTTTTTATTGGCCTGGGAATTGTTTGGTGCCTCTTGGGTGATTCAGTAGTGAAGGCCTTTTGCTGGGGTGTGACATGTGCCCTGTTGAGCTTCTCACTGGAGGCAAATGTTGTCTCTAGCATGCGGTGGGGGGATAGTGGAGACACAGGGGAGTACAACACTTGTGGGGATTTGGGTGGACGTGCATCAATTGGTTGCTGTGCTTGCAGCCCAATATCTAGTGGGTCTGGTTTCCTTCTTTCAAACTTGGCTGGTGTGGCACCAACTACCTGTAAACTGGTGGAGTAGGGGCTGACTGTGGTAGAAACAGTGAGCTGAGGAACAACCACCCCTTGAAACTGTGCTTCTGGATCAGTCTGGCAGGCTAAACTCTCTCCCTTGTGTGTCCTCTCTGGTGCAGAAATGTAGTGAAGCAGTTCAACCTTTGATGGCTCTGCCATGGAGATGTGAATGGCTGGTGAGACTCTGCCCAGCTGATCTGATTCAGTTTGACATGATGAGTCAGTTGTGGTCTGAATAGCTATACTGGAAGTCACTTTAGATGCATCGCCTTTATTTTCTGCATTTGACTCAGAGTGTTTGGAGTACCTTGAGCGTCGACGTCGCACTGGCTGGCTGTCCCACTCCCCCTGGTCCTCCTCATCTGTCTGGACACTGCAGTCAGCAATACGTCTAGTCCTTCTGCGCCGTGACATAAACCGATCCTCTCCATCTTCATCATCAGTTTGGACACTGCTGTCCGCAATCTTTTTCACAGGTTCCTCCTCAGTCCCATTCCTCAAACGGGGCATTGAATTCTGTTTTTTTATAACATGGCTATTTCCCTGATCATCGCTGTTCCTCAGGGACATTTCAGAAGCTGAGCTGGGCATTGGTCTTGTGGACACCAGTGCCTGAACCATTTGCCCATCCATGCAAGGTAAAAACTGTAAGCTCTGACCATCTTGTGGAATAACCCTACCACTCTGATCACAGATGATGGAGATTGCTTGAGGGGCTCCACCAACCATCACTCCATTAATGGCACCTTGAGCAGTTGTGGCTGCTGCAGCAGCGGCAGACACAGCAGCTGCCTCTGCTGCAGCCGCTACTGCTGCTGCTTCAACGGCTGCTGTCTTTTGCCTCTTCTGCTCTTCAAGCTGCAACTGAAGTTGCTGTTGCAGAGCTTGAATTTGGTCTAGCTGCATTCTCTGTTGGGCCAGCTGTTCTCTCTGCATTACTAACTGAGTTTCTCTTTCAACCTGCTGTTGCTGAAGGACCTGCTGCTTGATGTTCTGCAGTTCTTGGATCTCACGCTGCACAAGAAGTTGTTCTTTCTCCCTATGCCTCTGAATCTCTAAGCGATCCCTCTCCAACTCTTCTTGAAGGCGCAATTGGCGAAGCTTCTCTAACTCAATACGCTCCCTCTCCATGTGCAGTAACTGCTCTTGCTGTTGTCGTAAACGATCTTCCTCTTTCTCCTTTTCTTTATCTGTAGATGTATTGATACCACTAACTGCTGTGTCTGGCACTGATAAGTGGGATTGTGTCTGAGAAAGTGATTGGCCTTGAGTAAAGGACAAATCTTTACTTTTGGTCAATGCTTGAGGCTGGGTTTGTGCCTGTATTTGCTGCTGAATTGACTGTGGAATTTGAGTATGAGTGGGAGGAAGAACTGTGGTAGCATCTACTGGCATATGACCCTGAGAAATCTGTTGGTTTAAAATAGTTGGTTGGGCTGGTATAGCACTAGTTTGAACAGTAGCTCTAGGTGCTGATGGTAGTGTTGCAGCTGAAGCAATTGTGCCAGATACTGCAGGCTTACCAAGATAGACAGGAGTTTCTTGGGAGGTACTTGCCGTTGGCACACCCCCTGAAATAGACTCTGGTGGAGTTGCTTGGAAATGGGTTGGAGCAGGGTATCTGTAAGGTCCCTGTGCAGAAAGAGGCATCCTAGGGGTCACATGAGGCAATCTACTAAGGCTGGCTAAAGGAACAGCTGTCACACTGCCTGGAGGATAAGGCCTATAAACTCCTCTTAGCATAGAGTTTATTACAGGGGCAGGTTGGGTTGTGATTGGTAAAGTGGATGCTATGGGAGTGTTTATAGTAGAGTATATCATGCCATCAGCAGTCCTCAAAGCAGGAGGATATAAGGCCCGCAAGCTAGCCTGTCTAGCATTGATTAGATTTGTAAGTGCTTGTCCATGTGCTGTGGGCCTTCCATCTGGTCCATAAAGCAGGTTGGCTCTGATTGATGTCAGACCTTGTTGAAAGCCAAGCCTTCCTATTGGGCCCCCTCTTCCAGCACCATATTGAAATAGATCAGGACTATTTGCATAACGATTTCCAAACTGATCTATTGAGTTAAGGGCAGCACACATTCTGCTAATTTCTCTGGCAGTGGTGGCACTGTACTGTGCAAGGTTTGGTTCTTGAGTGCCTGCCAGGTCACGAGAAGGATAGCCAAAGTCTCCACTAATATTGGACATTGAGCCATATCTGCGCAGAGGTAATGGTGGGGTTGAAACATCTCCTTGATGACGCAAATCAGTGTAGGATCCATATTGGGCGCCCATTCCAAGATATCCTGATTCATATGCTTGTTTCATAGAGCTTAAATCCACCGCTAGGTCTCCGGGATCTGTCCTTTGGTAGAACTGAAGTCCTGTTTCTGCGAGATTTGTGTCTGACATTGATGGTGGAAGTCGTCCAGATTGAGGGATGCTGAAAGTTTTATGTTCCTCTGATGCCTCTTGCATATTAACTGGCTGGTAACCATCTTTTTCTGGCTGAGTTTGCATATGGGGAGCTAGGGTAGGCTCTGCAGAAGAATTTGACTCTGAAATATTTGTTTTGCCTCTCTGACCAAAAGGAGCTGAACAGCTACCAGCAAAAGGCAACTGGTAAACAACATCACAGCAGGCCACTTGGTTCTCAGATTTGATCTGTCCAGTAAGATCAAGGACTTCTGGTGCTTGAGGTGCCTCTTCACTTTTAACTATTTGGGTAACTGTACCCCCTTGTGAAGAACTACTCTCATCTAACTGTACCATCATTACATGGGGCTTTCCTGTTGAGAGGTTAGCTGCAGTGGGCTTATTTTTTAGCTCCAGAGCAACCCCACCATATATGTCATGGCCGAGAGTAGGGGTAGGAGATACAGAGCTTGTTAATGGCTGCGGTGGTAGAGGGGATACTTTAGGAATGGCACTAACCACTGTTTGTGTGCTTCCACCACTGGTCTGGCATACCACTAAGTCTTTCTTTAACAACATCGGTTGCACTTGGTTTGCTAAATTGAAACGAGCAAAAGAAGCTGTATTTTGTTGGTGCTGTTGGAGTTGTTGCTCAAGAAGCTCTTGTTGCTGTTGGAGCTTCTGTTGTTGCTTTTGAAGCTGCTGTTGTTGAATTTCAAGATCTTCCAGACATGCATCTATCTTTGGAATTGATGGGTCTGTCATTGGTGGTCTTGGTTGAGAAAGACAAACAGCTGATCCAGTACCTTGACCAAAGTCGACTCGATTTTGCAGTGGATCTCCATAAACCATTGGGTGCTTAGGTTGTGATATGAACATAGAAGCTGCCACAGTAACACTAACTGTTGTTGGTGTGGATGTTGTTACATAAGGTTGCGCCTGTGCATTTAGGTTCATAATTAGAGGTTGTACTGCTGTATGACGACTTGGAGGTTGGTCTGTATCAACTGAATACCTCCGTGTATCAGATGCCAAGGATGTTAGATCCATACCATGGTCTGTCATGATAATCGGAGCAGGCTTCATTGCTCTAAGATCAACTACATTTCCACTTTGGGTGACTGTTCCTTGCTCAATAACCTTAGCAGTTCCTGGAACACTGGATATTTTACACAGTGAAATGTTTTCTGATCTATGGCTTTGAGAAGCTGCACAGGAGGGAGTACTTGACCCAGTAGTAACTCTTTCAGCTGTTTGTCCTCTCTGATAGGTGAGCTGAGACATTTGTATTGATGTAGGAGAACTTGTTACAGGAGACTGGCTCCGAAAAATTGGTTGCTGCTGGCTACTTATTGGAGAAGAAAGCGGGGATGTAGAAGAATTTACAGTTATTGGTTTTGGGGGCTGAGTAGTAGTGCCTGATCCTAGTGTAATCACCATAACTGGGGCTTCTTGGGAGGACTGTTGTCTTGCAAGATGAGGGGTCCCAGTTCTTTGAGGACTGTGGGACACTTGGGGTGTAGATGGTACCGATGATGTGTGACCATGGACTTTTGTATGAGAGGGACTTTGTGTAGGAGATGAAGAAGGTGATGTAAGAGGACTGGAACCCTTGAAAGGAGAGAACAATTTAGAGGTTATGTCAGCACCTTGACCCTGGACAGGTCGCACTTGTTGCTGTCCTAGAGTAGACTGACGCACTTGTGGCTGAGACTGTGAGATTTTGGTTTGGGTAGTTATCCTTGCCTGGTTTTGTTGTGCATCATTAACCTTCGGTATCCCTCTCCCACTAGTGCCACTTTCTGAAAATGATACAGGTGCAGACATCTGTGTGGGGCTTGTGCCTGGACTCAAAGATGTTCCTCCTGTTCTTAAGTGCTGCTTATTGTCTAAATTGGAAGGCCCTTGCTGCCCTTGTCGCCCCTGCTGTCCCTGCTGTTTTTGCATCATCTCTGCCTTTTTCATCATCTCCTCATAAACCTCCTCTGCACTTTTTAATGATTTGTTCACAGCAGATGGTGATGCAGCAGATGTTTTTTCTGTAGGCGAATACAGAGACATAAAAGTTGGAAGATTGTACTCACTGCCAGACTTGTAAAGTTTAGAACCCACTTCAAATCCTTCTGCCTCCGAGTCCATAGAAGGAGAGTATTCTGAACAGGATGATCTGTGAAGTTCTTCCATTTCAGCTGCTTGCCGAAGCTCCTCTGTTGGGGAAGCATCCTCAATTGGTGACAGGTTGCTAGGTGGAGTCTTAGATCTCTCTCTGCGCCTCTGCGCCCTGAGTTCCTCCTTGTCCCTTTTTGTTTTCCGGGCTGTGCTGCGTATCCTTTGCTGTTCCAAGTCTCTCATCTTTTCTTGTTCTCTTAAGAGTTCTTCCTCTTCCCTTAATTCATCTTCTTCAGATGAGTCTTCAATTGTTGGTAACAGTGGACCATGAGATCGATGCCTTGCTTTTCTCTGCTGCTTAACCTCCTCAAGCCTTTGTCTTCTGCTAGGACTACTATCACTGTCATCCTCCAGTGACGACACAGAGGTGGGAGAGGTGCCAGATGTATAGCTAGGTGTAGTAGCAGGAAGGGTCGAAGAATACTCTCCCCTTGACCTTTCCTCGGGTGATCCAGTCAGACTTTCCATTTCAAGCTCAGGTTCTCTAAGATCATGCTCTGTGCTAAGTTCCAAATCACGATTATAACTGTTAGTATTATTCAGTTCTATAGTCTTAAATCGCCTTAGGCCCCCTTGTGAACCCATCATATCATCCCCATCACTGGACTTGTATGTACCATCAGTACTTTTAGTGTCATCCTCAAAACTGTTAGATTGCTGTGTAAGCCTTCGCTTCTCTTTCCCCAGATCACCACTGTGTTTATGACTCTTCTTCATTTTAACGTGGCCTTCAGTCTCTACCATTTCTTCCTCATCTGCACTCATTTCCAAAATCTGTCTTCTCATAAAGTCCTCATCTGTTAGGTCCTTTTGCACTTTCTGTCTGGTTGGTAAAGGTGATAGTCCACTTTCACTGCTATCCTCCACGTAGTCATGACGTAATTTGCAACTAAGGTCATCGGATACTTCCCCATCAGAATCAAATTGGTCTTGCGTTATGGATAGCGACTGTGGTCTCTGCTTATCAACTTCAGAGGCCGCTTCTGATTGCAATAGCGGTCGCATGGAGCTTTCAAGTTTTTTTATTTCGGAGGGGCTGGGAGGACTGCGTTGGGTAGACAAGCCTCCCTCGCTTAGTTTAATTCCCTCCTCTCGGATGAGCCCAGTAATCTCACCCTGGGAGCCGGATATGCCATCAGAGGAATAGCCTGTGTCACTCAGACTCTGAGTACTAGACTTGTTGGAATCCTGTGAATTAAAAGAACGAAAAATTACTCTGTCATCCACTATTTAAAAATTCTATTAAAACGTACATATCATAAGCATGCAAGTTACATGAATCCTATCCATGCAACAGTATTAAAGTACCACACTGTGACCTATGAAGGTTAAGGAAACCATAATGACCATGTCTTTCATAGCTATTAACACTACCCATGACATGTTCTGGTTTACTAAACAACTTCTGTTTACTAATTAGAATTAAAATGATGACGTGGCATGTAAACAATAATTACCCTTTCAGATGACGGAATGTGAGTGATGACATTGATGAAATTTTAGTTCGTAGTAAAATTGTATAAATGGTGATTTTAGTGATAATGGCTTTTCATGCAGGACAGTTGTCGATTAAATCATGACAAAGTCATGACTGGACTGATTATGAAAGATGAGTACAGAGACAATGAGGACACAGAGGGTCACTCACGTCATGGTGTTTAGATTTCTGTAAGTCACTACTTTTCTTCTGGTCTTTTACTTCCTGTGTTCCTTTCTTATGGACCACTTTCACATCACCTTCTTTCTCGGTTTTGGACATTGCTTGTTTCTTGCTAATGCCTTGCTCTTGTTTGCGAGTTTCTGCCTTGTTTTTGCCTGCAGGTTGAGTAAGGGCTGTCTTGGCAGGAGATGCTTGAGCATGACCTTTGCTCTGTGGTGTTCCTTGTTTGGTAGAAGGGAGAGAACCACTTACTTGGGCACCAGGTGTTTTTTGCTGCTGAGGACCGGCATGCCTCACCCCTGCCTGCTGACTGGGTGGCCTCAGTTGGGCCTGCTGTTGGGTGGATGGACCAGTGGCTCGGGGAGATCCCACTGGCTGAGAAACAGGAGATGGGCCATCCCCTAAATCCCCTGAAATGGCTCTTTGTGTCTGACATGTCAAGCAGAGCCATTCTTTCTTCTGGAAATATAAAAGTACAAAATGACCAAGCATCAAAGAGCTGTAAACACAATCTATCTCCATCCTAGGGCATTAAAAGGCATAATAAATTGTCAGAACAACATTAATCATCAAGGTTCAAATATAGTCTGTCTTCCTTTTTCTCCTTGGTATAAAATGTTCTGGAATTTTGTCAGGCAAAACTGCCAGCCAAACCCAGCATAATTGGACCTGATCTAGGAGTGTGACCTTACCCCATGTGTAAGCATATATTGTTTACCCGAAAAATAAAAATGGTTAAAAAAAAAAAAACTTCTCAAAAAGCAAACTGCCAGTCTGGGGTAATCATTTGGTATTTTAGTGATAAGAATCAGCAGAACATGACCAACAATGATAAATCATCCTGCAGACGCTGCCATGACTACACCTCTCCACCATAAGAGCTAATAAACTTTTTCCACCATCATGACACTTATCAATCATTTTACTATCAACACAATGTTTGAAAAGAGAAGAACCAAAAAGATAAGACTGTGTCAAAAACCCAGCCTATTTATATCTACCATGTAAATGTCACAAATATGAACAAAAAAAAAACTGAGGAAATGAAAAGCAACATTCAAGATTTCACATCATATTCACCACCATGCCTGGTTTAACACACAAACTATCCAAACATTTCTCACTTTGAATGCAAACAAAAGGACACCATGTTGGAGGTCACAGCACACAGGTAAACACTCTACAGGACCGTGGAGGATTACACAGTAAAGTTTCCTACTTTAGTAGCTATGAGGGATGACGTTTAATGAACACATTTTGTTTGTTGTTTGCCTCTGTCACCCTTTTTCCACCGAGGCAATTTCAGGACCAGTTCAGTGCTAGGGGCTAATCTTGAGCCAGTTTTGATATACAAAGAACTGGCTCTAAGCCTAGAAACCTGTTTGCACAGCACCACCAACTCCTTGCTGATCGAGAGCCAAGCCCTGCTGCAGGGGCTGGGAGTGGGATTATTTTGACCAAAAAGACCAAGTGAAACTTGAGTTTTGTAGTTTAGTGTCTACTCAATCTAATCAATTCAAAACAGGAGTGGGCTAGTGGCGAAGACAAACTGTCTCCTTGCACTGTACAGTAGTAGTATTTCACAGTAGTTCAGAATAAACTAGAAGACGCTTTTAGTACAAAACCAGGGTTCGAGCAGATACAGCATAAGCCAGCAGTTCGTTGCCTCAGTCCACGATCACAGACCAGCATGCTAACTGACTGGCACCATAAACTTAGCCATAGAAAAACACAGGAAGTGAAGGGGAAGGATAGGATAGCCAGATCTTGGTCAGCCAAAGTTAGCATTACCCAAACAAGCATAGCTAACTGATTATGTTTGTAACATATAAGATATTAAATTTGATGTTTGTAACATTGACATAAGGAATTAACTACACTTGCACGGGTAATGTTAGGTGACTTACAGCTAGCTAACGTTCTTCTTTCACAGAAGGCTAACACTGCATTCTTTAGTGGACATGCTTGATTTTCACATCATTGGTTTCTTGTTGTTTTGCTGCTGTTTATAGATCTGTTTGCCATGAATGGCTGATGCAGGCCTACACCTACTCTATCTCAAAGCACTGTGTCTTTATCATAACTAGCAAGACGGGGTAAGATTTGTTGTGCTGTGTATTACTTTATAATGGTCTGTCACACCAGATGCTATGCAAGCATTGAAATAAATATTCTTGTCCCCAGGTAAATGTAAGCGGAACAACAGTGTGAAGCTGCTGCAGTATCTGGAGAGGGCAGATGGGTTTCTTGAATTATGCCTTGCTTAAAAGATGGAAGCTGACACAAATGCTTTGCTTAGACTTATGGGGCAATTGGTGACATTTACATTTCGCCATTTGGCAGACTCTCTTATCCAGAGCGACTTACACAAGTTCTTTGTAGTTTGCATAATTTGATACACCCTCACACTGGGTTACTAGGTCTCTAACTGAGTACTATCAGTCAACGAGTCAAAGGGAAGTTTTTTTTTTTGAGAGAGAGAGAGAGAGAGAGATTAGCTCAAGTACTGAAGAAACACATATGTCTTAAGTTGACGTTTAAAGGTTTTCAGAGACTCAGCTGTATGGACATGTAGAGGAAGTTCGTTCCACCACCTAGGTGCCAGAACGGAAAAGAATCTAGATTCACATCTTCCTCGATTCCTGTGAGATGGTGGGACGAGGCGAGCAGTGCTGGAGGATCGGAGGGAACGTGGTGCAGTGCGAGGTGTGACTAGAGCTCAGAGGTAGGTGGGTGCTGGGCCGTTTTTGGCTTTGTAGGCAAGCAAGGATTTTGAATTTGATGCGGGCAGCTACAGGAAGCCAGTGCAGAGAGCAGAGAAGTAGGGTAGCGTGGGAGAACTTGGGATGGTTGAAAATGAAACATGCAGCTGCGTGCTGGATCAGCTGCAGAGGACGAATGGTGGACAGAAGCAGACCTGCCAGGAGTGAGTTGCAGTAGTCCAGTCTTAATAACAAGAGACTGAACAAGCACCTGAGTAGCCTGTGAAGAAAGAAATGGGCGCATTATCTGATGTTATAAAGAAGAAATCGACAGGAGCGAGTAAGGTAAGCAATGTGTAGAGAAAATGACAGATGATCGTCCAGAGTTTTGCTCAAGATTGCGGGCAGTTGCTGAAGGAGTGATCTGATTGTTGTCCAGGGAGATCACAATAAAAATAATAAAACTGTGTCAGTAGAGCTAGAACAAAAACTGTCACTCGTCCCCTGTGTTAATGTACTCCATTAATGCAGCTCTAATGCCAGGGCCTTCTGCATTACCATGGCCAGGTAATTCCGAAACAGGAGGCTGTGTGTTTAACATGCCTGTATGGGCGCGCTTCAGTGAAGTTGTTATCGTTTTCCTCGTAAATGTTATGAAGCACATAGCAGGTCAGCACCATTTTGCAGTTGTTTCTCTTTAGGAGACACCTCCATTGTCCTTTTAGTCTCCCAAAATACATTTCCACGTTCTAAAAGTGCTCCATGAGCCAGTTCTGCATGGGGTGAGCCGTGACACCGATAAGGTAATGTCCAACACGACAGCCAAAGGAGATCATGTTGTTTTGCTTTAGTCCCTTAGGATCTCCCACAGATGTGACTGCTGTTGTACAGAGTTCTTTAGTCATTCTTTCTATCATAGTACTAGGTCATTCTGCTGAGATGCCCTATATGTTGTTCATCTGTGTCATGCAGCATTTAGTATAATCTTTCTATTAAGTCATGGTATCTGGTGTTCAATTGTGTCACTCTACTGAATCATTCCATGCAGCAATTTATTGAGTCATCCTACTGAGTCGTTCTATCTGGGGTTGAAGCTTGTCATTGCAGTGAATCATTCTAAGCAGCATTTAACTGTTTCATTCTTTTAAGTCTGTTAGATCTTTAACTTGGGGCGCACCACAGAGACCGGGCGAGGTCTTTCTGGAAAAGGGTAGTTTTATTAGGACGGTAGGGAATGGAGGGGAATTTAAGAAGGGAGGAGGAAACAAAAGGAAGAAAAAGAGTGAGGTTGTGCACGTGCAGGTCAGAAGCACTGCCCAGCTGGCATGTAGGCATGTGGCTGGTGAGTGATGGCAATGGCAGAGTGGCAAAGTGGGCTTCCGTAGACAGCTCTCACAGGTTTCTCAGCGGCACGTTTGCAGTCTGCGACCAGCCGGTCCCAGCCAGTCCTCCTCAGCAGTGGCGAACCTTTTCTCTTTCGCCAGCTGTCGCGATGGCTGGCTCCAAATGAAACTGAAAGTGCCGGGGCATCTCATGCAGTCCTTCAGCAGCAGCAAGTTCCATGCCTCAGGAGCAAGCCCGAGGTCCCCAGATAATTATCCGCCGCCAGCCGTGCCAGATTTAGCGGCCTCACCCCAAGTGAGCGAGGAGCGAAATTGTACATTCACTGTACTGAATCATCCTAAGTAGCATTTAACTGAGTTATTAGAATGAGTCGTTGAATCTGTTGTTCAACTGTGTCATTCTAAGAATCATTCAAATGAGTCATTCTATTGAGTCGTTCTATGTGATCTTCAACAATGTCGTTTTCCTGAATCATTCTGAGCAGCGTTCAACTGATACATTCTACTGAGTCGTTCTATCCTGTGTCGTTCTCCTGAATCATTCTGAGCAGCGTTCAACTGATACATTCTACTGAGTCGTTCTATCCTGTGTCATTCTCCTGAATCATTCTGAGCAGCGTTCAACTGATCCATTCTACTGAGTCGTTCTATCCTGTGTCGTTCTCCTGAATCATTCTGAGCAGCGTTCAACTGATCCATTCTACTGAGTCGTTCTATCCCATGTCGTTTTCCTGAATCATTCTGAGCAGTATTCAACTGAGTCATCCTATTCCGCATTTTATTGAGCTGTTAAATCTGTTGTTCAGTTAAATCATTCTACCAAGCTGTTCGATCTGCTGAAGTACTAAGTGTTTCTGTCTGTCATTCTATTAAATCTTTCTACAGAGTTGTTCTATCTGTCATTCAACTGAGTAATTGTACTGAGTCACTAGATTTTACTCCTCTTTTACACAGATCCAATTTGCACTCAGCTCAGAAAGTTAAAGTTATTGAATTATTGAGGTCTGGTTGCGCGCGATGCCACATTTACTTTTATGCAATATATATATTTTTTCTGCCTACTCATCCTATGTTCTCCTCCCCCATTCCTCACCGAGCGCCAGACCCAATCAGTTCATTTTAGTTGTTTCGCTTGTTAAAATGAGACAGATGGATAAATGTGAATCTGAATCCCTCGCTCCTTCCGGCATGGGAAAAACCTCAGCTGACATTAAAGAAGCAGCAGTCTGCGGCGCCGTGGAGAGAAAACCTGGACATCTTGCGTGTGTTTATTTGATTGCTTATGGGAACTGTGTGGGCCGAGCCAGTGCGGCTGATTAGCAGGCGTAATGGTGCATGGGACTCTGATTGCGTAACACCCAGACCGAAACAACACACACACAGAACATAAGGAGGAAGAGATAATTTCCTCAAATGCAGTAGGAATATCCGTATTCCTGTGAGAAGGTGAGAGCTGAACTCTATCTTAGAGCCACACATGGAAATGGGAAAGGACGTCCCGCTGTCAAACGTTTTTCGGTGAGAGAACAGTCCTCCTCTCGACAGGGTAAAGCAGAAAGAGGCTGCAGGAACTATCATTACAGTAACAGCTCTCAGAGGAAAGTGGGTGAAGAAGCAGATGAAGGCCAAAAGGAGGCTGAAGAAGCCTGGCAGACTTTGTACCGCTTTCCGCTCGGCTGCTGCTGAGGCTCTGGACGCGAAATAAAGTGAGGCTGAGGAAGGCTTTAGCGCGCCAGCCAGATGCCTCCGGATTGTTTTCTCTCTCTCTTTTTTTTTTTATCTCCCTCGAGTGCACCACGCATGATCTAAATATAAACAGGTGCCGTTTTTGCTCGCTGTAACATGCCTCGCAGCCAACCATCTGGGCCTTTTTGCCTTTTCAAACTGAAATTAAAGCGAGGTGGACCTCGGTGGAGAACGTGTGTGTGTGTGTGTGTGTGTGTGTGTGTGTGTGTGTGTGTGTGTGTGTGTGTGTGTGTGAGCACACACCTGCATGTGGTAACCATGCATGACTCCACACTCTAACATCTGACCAGCTTTCATACACTCTGGCACACTCTCAATCCTCTCGTGAAGAAAGGTGCAGGAAGTGCTCTGTTCTGGTCTTCTGACTCCTGAATATTTATGTGAAATGCTAATGATGTGGGCTATTGATGTGCTAATTAATTGAGGATTTGAGCATCTTCCTGTTACACATTTCATACGAGTCACAAAATCTCCGCAGGGCAGAGAGACATTAGGGGACAGGATCAGACGGAGCAGGCCCACCCGGACATCCGTTACTTTGTCTTTTAACGTGCTGCATTGTGTGATAACTGCTTAACGATTGCGGCGACGATTCTCTCCTCCCTAGGATTATTCCTCGACAGAGCGAAACACTTCTCATAAATTTGTCCTAATGTTGGGTTTGACTAGAACTGTACGAAACTATAATGAAATTCATCATGATTAATTGTTTATGTTCTTGGGAAATGTACAGTAGGGCCTGGATTTGGATTTCACACTCAGTGAGTTATACAGTACAGTACGGCGGCACCTCGGCATACAAATGCAGTCGGTTCCGGAGGCGAGATCTTTTCTATTGTGAAATGCATTTTTCCATAATACGTTCCAGACACCCAAAAATAATTACCAATATCACCAATTTCCAACACTATAATCATATTTATCTATGCCCCTCCCCCTTACCAGTCAAAGCAGAGGACAGATCAGAGAATTCATTCATAACTTCAACTTAATTTTAATTACACACTCACTAATTTGATGAATAATTTGGGCAAATATGAACGATATGAGAGAAAGCAACCCCTAAACCAATCTGTAAATATAAGCCTCGCTGTTCAGAAGTAATAGCCCCCCCCAAAAAAAAAGGAGGAGGATGAGTTAGTGTGTCTGTAGTGGCCGATGTGCTGCAGCGGTTGAGCTGCTTTATTGAAAGACGCCGAGGCGAACGCAGTCACAGATGAAAGGCAGAGTTTTACTCATTTAAGAAAACACTGGCTGCCTCCTAGTGGCTCATTGGTAAAGTGCTCGGCCTATCATCCAGAGATCGCCTAGAGAGAGCTGATTGGCCGAGCTCTCTCCGCCCCCAACAGTGCGTGAGTAAGCGGTTCGAAAAGATGCGGTCAGTTGGCGTCACGTGGTTCGGAGGAAGCACGTGATAGTCTTCGGCCCTCCCGGCTGAGTGGTAGTAGTAGCCTTAATGTGGAGCCCCCTAGTGACGGGGAGGAATCGGACACGACTGAATTAGGGAGAAAATATGGGAAAAAAAAAGAAGAAAGAAAACACTGGCCGCGTGGTCGATCTGCAAACAATTTGAACTGCAAACTCGAGTCGTAGTTAAAAGATTCTCTGCGTGGACATACACAGAAGTCATAAGGGTGACGGAAGGAGAAATCTCACTAGACGCGTACACTTCATGTCGCTCCCCGTATTCTGAGTTTTGTGTATCTGGTCAGATCTCCCGGTGAGGTGGAGGTGCGGTCCGCTCCCGCTCTTCTGGCATGCCGCGGACTCTTGGCCGCCTTTCCCAGTGCCCTGATAGCCACGTGTCGCATACTGTCGTGCTGTAAACCAGGTGTGACTGTAAATCATGTAATCTATGCCTGATTCGGTTGACTGACTGCACGCACATGTGAGTTTCAAGAAACTCAGCCTTACTGAAACATTTCTAAACCTGGCAGGAATTTTTAGTTCGATTCGACCAAGAAAACATCATTAAAGGAATGAAAAATGAGACTCAGTGTGTGTGTGTAAATGTGTCATACCAAAACAGAATAGGGTGAACAGGAGGAGAGAGAAAGAGACTGTGTGAGTGTGTTTTATTACCCTAAAGTCCATGTGAGGGGGTCGCTGTATTGAGTTACTGTGTTCTACGAGCCGGTAATGGATTACCATTTTCTTTCCACTGCATGTACGATGACTCATTCACACACATAACACGATTCCCCCAGCACTGGTACAAAGAAACTGCACACACACACACACACACACACACACGGATTGAGAAAAGGCCTAAACAGATGGTGCTGCCTTGTCGTGCTGAGTTTCACATCGACTCCCAAAAGAAATGCGTCCACTGTACACACACGGAGGGAAATACACGGAGCTGAAATGTCGGCCTTCGCACAGCCTCGACATGGCGGAAATCAAAGCGCACACGTGTGTGATTCCTTTATTACAGCTCAGAATGTGTGCAGTGGGGTTTTGGTCATGTTTTTATATAGGCGGTACGGATACAGTTTTCAGTCCTGCCACAAGAGGGAGCCCTGCACAGGATGGTAATCGCGTCTACAGGAGACACTGAGCATGGAAAATTCACTTTCAGAATAAAACATCATTTTTCTTTGTTTAAAAGAAAACTTAAACACTCACTTAAACATATTACCAGGATTAATGAATATGCATGAAACTGTAAACGCGCTCCATCTCTCTGTCATCGCTAATAGCTAGCCTGTTAGCTAGCTGTCAACATGCAAATTGTGATTAAACTGTCGTTGAATGCAAGAGAAAAAGAAAAATGTGGTTAGTAAAAAGTGGCTGAGGAATGCAGTGAGAGGTGATCTCATTAAACAGCGATCATTAAAGAGCCCTTAACTTTGATTAGCACGCAGCCATTAAAGAGCCGGCGTGACTACAGGAACCGCTCCAGGTCACCACCTCGCTCTGCGCTGACGGACGCCTCATCCACGCACCCATCCAACCACGTGTGTTTGTTTTTAACAGAGTGGCAATTAAAAGTTCTAATCAAAGAGGGTAATACTTTCGACTCGGCGGGACGCTCGCAGGTCACACACACACACACACACACACACACACACACACAGAGGGCTACACAAATTTTGCCAATAATGGAACAAATTATAACAAGAGGTGGAGGAAAAGAATTTAAGTCAAGCGTAACGAACACGTCCAAATTACCAGACTGGGCCAAATCATTTGTGTCTTGTTTATTATTCGTTTCTTGCTGCTGCTGATTTCTACAAAACCCTTCATCATCATCACCGTGCAGATTTGTTTTTTTTCCTTTTTCCTCCAACATGAGACTCAATCCACCAACATAAATATTAGACAAAAATGAGCTAATTAGCACTGTCAAACCGCCTCGCACCTCCAGGGTCTGGGTTCGATTCCTGCCTTGGGGTCTGTGTCTTTGGAGGGTTTCCTCCGGGTGCTCCGATTTCCTCCCGCAGTCCAAAGACATGCAGTAGAGGCTGACTGGTTTTCCCAAATTGCCTGTAGTGTCCGTGAGAGTGTGTGTGTCTCGTGACCCCGTGATGAAGCGGTATGTTGAAGTGATGAAGTGGATGATGAAGTATATTATTGTATATTATTGGTTTAATTTTGGGGGCCATTACTTTTGCTAAAGTTTGTGCAAACCTTTTACCTGCTGAATCCTGTCACACTGTCCATCGAGGAAACGGCAACAAGAGAACATTGCTAGGAGAAGAGAAGCTTAACTGTACGCATACGTCCCGGTCTGTTCATTAATGAGGGGGCGGAGACTGGGCGGAGCCACTGGTCGTTACACTAGAAACCTCCGTGACACGCCGTTACACACGCTAACACGCACTACATTACATCATTTATTATAGAATACGCACAGTTATGTATTTTTTTGCTCTATCACGGCTCCATGTAGATCCTTGACGGTGTTCCTCGGACAGGCCGTGTGTGTGTGTGTGTGTGTGTGTGTGTGTGTGTGTGTGTGTGTGTGTGTGTGTGTGTGTGTGTGTGTGTAAAATTTTAAACAGACTAATCTGGCAACCCTGATAACATTGAGCACAGACTCTTGTATACAAATTAAGTCTCCAAAATAATGATCGCAATAACGTCTCAGATCTCTCTGCTGTGCTGCGTTCACGCCGCCGCCGCCGCTGACCCGGGGCATGCCGGCGATATTAAAGAGCTCAATCCTGGAAATAAATAAATAAATAAATACATGAATAAATAAACATAATTACCCACTGGGTTAAAAAAAAAAAAAGGAAAAGATTCCTATAAGATTTTTTTTTTTGTTCTCCTAAGAAATAAACCATGATGTCGTCTGGTACCTACGTAGGCTTGATGCCTACTGCGTCTGATGCTTGGCTCCGCCCCTTCAATCGTTTCTTTAGTGAGATTCATTATTATTATTATTATTGTTATTATTGTTGCTGATGCTGATTAAAGATCGCTGACTTCCTGCTTAGAATTTCCTCTTCTAGACATCAGTTAGGAGAAACGTGCAAATAAATATCACATACAGTGTACAGTGCTGGTTTCTTTACCTCCTCAAGTGTAACACTCATCTCTCATCTATCTGACTCGTTAATAATTCACTCTCAAATACATTATGTTACACACACACACACACACACACACACACACACACACTCTGACAGCGTGCACATACGTGCGTTGCATAAACGCCCTGGACTGCGGGCACACGCCTCCTTTCCCAGCATGCTCTGCTCTCTCACGCTGGCAGCCGATTGAATGCCGGTCATCACGCTGAGACGGGGAAAATGTCACTACTCATTAAAACCACACCCACACTCTCTCTAAAACACACACACACACACACACACACACACACACACGCATATACATTCCGTGTGCTCATATACTGACCTTAATAATGCACAATTTCTATAAATAAAATCCTGGCCGTTTTATGAAGGTTAGGTGTGTAACTGATAATCAGTGTAATGATACACTGGGATATTTACCACACACACACACACACACACACACACACACACACACACACAGACGTTACTGTTATTCTTAACACACATTTCTATAAATATCCTGCTGTAGGAGTGGGAAGGAGGCTCCCCAGGTAGGCAGCAGCACAGTGGGTGTGTGTGTGTGTGTGTGTGTGTGTGTGTGTGTGTGTTGATTTGTGCTCCATTTGTATAGTCTATGTGCCGTTCTGAAGGGTTGAGTACTATTCAGACGGGATTAGTTTTACATCACCGGATAAGTAGTGTGTGTGTGTGTGTGTGTGTGTGTGTGTGTGTGTGTGTGTGTGTGTGTGTGTGTGTGTGTTACTGGAATATCACTGGGATTTTACTCAGATTCCATCATGTGATGCATTTTTTTTTTGTTGCACACGCACGCGTCTGGAAAGACTCCATATTTTAATAGCTCCAGGAAATACACACTCTTCTCCATCGAAAACAACACGTCAACAAACGAGGATGATAAAATGCAGACAGAGAGCACGGCTGTACATTATGGAGTGGTGCGGTCATGTGATCTGCTGAGGGTAAAGATCAGCGTGTGTGAACAACCTACAACACGCGGCCAAAAAAAAAAAAAAAAAACGAAGTCAAAACAAATCAGTTTGAATTAAAAACCATCGCTTATGACATGCCACTCAATCATAATTACTACAGACGCCACCACTCGATTACTTAAGTCAGACCAAGTACGCTTATTCCAAATTCGCTTATTTTTTGTCATGTCTAGACGTTCAGACAGCTGGTGTGTGTGTGTGTGTGTGTGTGTGTGTGTGTGTGTGTGGATACACAGTTTCTTTGTCCTTCCATTTTTGTATTGGCCATGTAGGGGGGTGAGGGGAGGGGTTGGGGGCGGGCCGGGGGGGGGGGGGCAGATTCAATTAGAAATACATACAGTAATGGCTTATAAAAGCACGATTTCCAAAATCTTGAGCAGTGCCCTGTGCCCTAATGCGGGTGATATGAAGTTAAAAGTGGCACTGACACAAGAGCCTGAAAATCATTTAGTATTTTTGTAAAAATATCTTTGTACCTTTATTTACTATTTATGTGTTGGTGAGCACTGCTGCTAAATCATCTCTATTCAGCAGCGTACGGGTCAGAATTCATATTTCAGAGAGGGCTGGTGCCACCCCGTGCCACCCCATGCCACCCCATGCCACACACCCAGCGCTCCCCCAGAACCGCCCCTGTGGCCACGGTTTTAACAAGCCAATTAGATTTCCCCCGACTTGCTGCTCAGCCGTTCTCTGGTGGGGGCGGGGCCGGGCGTGGCTTAGTGGTAGCTCATTTACATAAACACTGAAACGTGTTGTGTTCGAAGGAGGAGTGAAACAGAGGTATAAAAAAACACATTTTCCTTGAGGGGTATTCCAGCTACGGCATTAACACACTACACACACATACACACACATATACACACACACA
>JAAGKR010004020.1:10000-27500 GCA_011419295.1 Clarias macrocephalus | reverse complement strand
GGGAGAGAGACAGAGAGACAGAGAGAGAGAGACAGACAGAGAGAGAGAGAGATGTATTGGGAAGGAAAGATTACTGATATCACCCAATCACGGCACAGGAAGACGTTTCTAATTATCAACCAATAGAGAACAATAGAAAAGCTGTTGTGGTTATCCCCTATTCATTATTTTTAAGTGAATATCTGATGTATCTAGGAGCGCAGGTTAGACGTTGGTGTGTGGAAAGCCAGGCTGTGCGCCACAGCGGTTTCAGTCTGAACCGGGGAGATAACGCATGATTGAGTCGTTGGAGGGACTCGCTGACCCGATGAGACCCGGCACTCTCGTCTACACGCTCGTTTACCTCCTCGAATCTCTCCGTCTCTCTGCTATCATCTCATCTCATCACTCTTCTCGTCTCTCGTTTCTCCTGCAGGAGCACCGAGACGATGCGCCGGGCGGCCCGAGGCTGAGGGCCGATCAGATCGGGAAGTGTTTACAGGCTCCAATACGACAGAGTGGTGATTTACATGAGCCGGTCACGTCCATCAATCAGGAGGACCAGGAGAATGACAGAGTGCCCTTCGGTGCCTGTTCACTTCCCCTTACACTTCCAGTCTTACTCAGCTTGTCCAAATAAAACATCCACACTCTTTGGCCCTGCCATTCCCATCCCGAGACAAATGATACACCCTTCCCCTAGCTGGTCTCATTCTAATTTGGCTTAGCTGCACTCTCTGGACCGGCCCCAATTCAGAAGCTGGTAATCTTCCCTTATTGGCTCCATCCTAAATTTCGGACAGTATCTGCCGTCCTTTATTGGCTCAGTCACAGATCAGATGCTGCTCACTTTTCAAATTTCTGAATTATTGACTTCCCCTAATTGGCATAATCATCTTACTAACTGGCGCTGCGTCAATTCAGACCTGACTCACGTCCTACTCTAGATCCTGTCCCGATTCAGATCCACAGTGTTTAATTTCCTTCAAACTGGCTGGATTCCAGATCAGCTGCTAGTCGCTGTCGCTTCCTGGCCACATCCTAATTCAGTCGATTATCGCATCCCCTTACTAGCACTTCTCACAATCCCTCCTATTTACTGGCCCCATCCCAAATCCGATGCTATTCATTTCTCCCAGCTGACCCACTTGAGCGTCTTTAATGGCTTCATCCCAATTTATACATGAATTACTTTCACTTATTGACCCACAGCAGAATCCTTCTACTTCTCCTTGAAGGCTTCTTCCACCTAAGAACCTGCTCATATCACCTTCTTGGCTCTGCCCCAAATCATAGACCACTCGCTTACTTGCTACCCCTAGTGTCCCTGCTCAGTTCAGAGACAGTTTCCCATCACTCTGCAATGTTTCAGCATGAAAGTGTGACGTCGAGCAAGTGTTCTCACGGAAGTGATTCATAAACCAGTCTGAGATCAGAGTGAGCAGGAAAATGATGCCACGAAAGCCTGCAGACCGAAGCTTAATCTAATGCTGACTCCAGACAAACCGACTGTGGTGTTTAAAAAACTGGAGTGTTTGACTTTTTAAAGGATCTTTTCAAGATTAATGCCGTGGCTCTTACTGTAAGGCGTCGTTAGCCTTTCTGTGATTCACGGCTGTTTGAGTTTCTGCTCCGAACACCGACACATCCATCAGCCGAGCCGGCCAATGAGACTCATCGGTCTGATGAAAGAGCGGAGAACAGGAAATGATGCATTCAGAGAGGCTGATGTGAAGCTTGCAGTGACTCATCCATTTGCTCAGAAGGCATTGGGCTGATGACGAGAAACGACCAAAATATTAACTTAAACAGACACTGTTCAAACTATATGCACTTTCTCACATTTCACCACTGGCCTTATCCCAGTTCGGTTGCACCTCTCACTACTGCTTATTGGTCCTATCCCAATTTATACACTAATCACTTCCTCTTTTGTGATCCCGAATAATATAGACCCTACATGCATACATGCAACTATCCCAATTCATATTCCACCTACTTCCCCTAACTGGCCATGTTTAAAATCAGATGCTTCCCATTTCCCTTAGAAATTTGGATGCAACCCACTTTCCTTAACAAGCCTGATTCCAAATCAGATGTTACCCACACCCCACTAATTGGCTCTATCCCAAATCAGATGTACCTACTCTCCTAATTGGCCCTAATTGGTAAATCAGTTGAACCGTCTCCCCCTAATTGGTCGTATCCCAACTCAGATGTTACCCCCATTCCATTGCCCCATTCCAAATAAGAGCTACCTACTCCGCCTTAATTGACCCTATCCCAAATCAGATGTTACCTATAACCCCTAATTGGCCCTATCCCAAATCAGATGTTACTCACTGCCCCTACTGGGTCCTATCCCAAATCAGATGCGTCTTATTCGCCCTAATCATCCCTGTACACAGTTTAACCACCACCCTTTATTCGGCACAACCCTGGCTGGCTTTACTCTACTGGTTCCATTTCTCTTCTCCAGCCGATTTTCTTCTACAGCTTCAGTCACAATCCCGATCTCCAGGTCCAGATATCTGACCTAATGTGAGTTTAGGTCTGTTTTTTAGAAGAAACAGATCGACTTCATTACATTAAACGCAGGAGCGTTGCATCGAAATGTGATAAGCGTTTCAGGTTTTGTCTCTCGGCAGCCTGAATGGGTTTTTAATCACAGAGTGGGAGCGTGAACGTTCCCCTGAGAGTGTTTCTAAACCTGCACCCTGCCATCTCACACACACACACACACATACACACATACACACATACACACATACACACAGCCATCAGTGTCCACTTTAAGTTCTTGACATACTGTGAGTTTAGAGACAAAAGGAAACGGGTGTTACAATCCCACGCTGAAATATCAGCCCTGACAGCACTGCTGCTTCACATCCCCCCCCCCCAAAAAAAAACACACACATACACACATATATATATATATATATAAACACCCCTTGAGTTTCCTTTCTGAGCTGGTTGTTATTCATTTTATCCTCAGCAATGAATCTGGAGAAAATGACTGACCAGAGAGAGAGAGGATACTGAACTAACTTTCTACCACAGCACTCCAAAATACTGTATTCTGATTGGTCAAAAGGTGTTGATTAATTCTCCATAACAGCGGCCCTGACACAAGCGCAGGTTTCTATAAACGCTCTCGTCATAATACGTTATCGTTTCTATAGCAACAGCTCATTCACAGCGGGCCCTCCACCTGAACGGATTAAAAGACGAGTGTAATTGGTGAGGTTTTCTGTGACACTCGGGGAAGGTGTCTCCAGCGTCGGCACTTTGTAACAGTCGGAGGTAAAGATGTCACTTTTATACGTAAGTTTTATGAAATCTTCAGAGGAGGACAGAGGAGTTTGTGTTTCTCTCTCCGGTTTCTCAGAGACGTGACAGTCACTTTAAGTCCACTTTAACAGACTGAGGATAATAACTGGATCACACCACACCGTCGCTGATTAGTTTCCTATAAGAGCACCGCACAGAGGTTTATTTCCTATGCTATTGCGCACACACACACACACACACACACACACACACACTGTCTCAGTCAGTGTGAGACACATTGATTGAGTTGGTGAGTGCTGTTTGTTAAGTGTGTGATGATACTTTCTGAGTGTGTGTGTGTGTGTGTGTGTGTGTGTGTGTCTGGAAAATGAAGAGTGGGTCGATACGTCACTCACAGGTGCGCACAGGGGGCCATCTGTCTCTGAGTGAGAAAGTGTATGTGTGTGTGTGTGTGTGTGTGTGTGTGTGTGTGTGTGTGTGTGTGTGTGTGTGTGTGTGTAAGGCCAGGGTCAGCCTTCCTGAAGCGGTGCGTCTGCTCCATGCCAAGTCTGAGTGCTGTGGCCCAACATGCTGCAACATGTCCTCCCTCTGTGTGTGTGTGTGGGTGTGTGTGTGTGTCTCTCTCTCTCTCACTCACACACACACACACCTCCAGAGTGCTAAAAAAAGCTATTTACACTGGTGTAATCAGGAGACAAGTATGAAGGATCGCCGGCTTCTCTTTTAACGTTTGTGACATGAACAGCTTCTCGAATAATTAAGGGAGAATCCAGGTGTTCACAACGAACCTTCTGAGGGAACTGAACTGAAGCAGCGTGGGCGCTCCCACTTCCTGCTGCATTGAGTCTGTAGATCATTTTTCATTGTGTGTGAGAGACACACACACACACACACACACACACACACACACACACACTCTTCCGGTCAGGGCATGGCAGTGAATCAGTTCATTTATTAAACATAATCTGATCAGAGACACCTGCCTCGTTTCTTACATGGCACTAACGCGCCGTTGACTGTGGGTTCGGTTCCCCTGAATGACTCCTCACATGTGTGTGAGCTAGACGTATTTATACGCTACGTATTTAGTTATAGCTATTACTATTATTATTACTAGCTGTCACCGATTCCGACAACGGTTCGATTTGGGATTCTTTGACCTTGCGACGAAGCCAAATGAGCGTTCCGTTAACTTGGGCTAGTTATACGCAGTGTGATACTCTGTCTTGGCATTAGGTGGCAGCAGCGAGCCTCAGCTCCCAGTCAGCAACAACTCAAACTCTGCAGTGTTATAAGACACTTAACTTATATATGTATATTTCAAACAGGCCACGCCCACACGCGACAACAGAAGCAGTCGCTTCACAGCAGACACGGTCGAAAGGCTTGTCACCTGCTATTAGCGTAGCTTCCCTATGCCAGGTTTCACGCTCCTAAATCCGTGCCCCTCTTTACACACACACACACGTACAGTATGACTGGATGTCCAGTTGATGGTGAACACGTGTGATCGATTCGCTCAGAAAGCGCCACGTGGAGCTAATTCTGGAGAAACGGATCTGGAGTAGAAGCTGTTTTTACCCCTGATTCATAATTCAGGTGATCCATGAGCGATACCAGTGCGCTATTCTCTACAGTCTAGTAGATCAAATCACGGTATTAAAATGTGTGTGTGTGTGTGTGTGTGTGTGTGTGTGTGTGTGTGTGTGTGTGTGTGTGTGTGTGTGTGCGCGCACAGATTCAGCGGTAAAAATATCAATTTACAGGAAATTGGTTTTCTAAAATAAGTGAGAGACAGAAACAGCCGCTAAGAACAAGAGGAGGAAAAGGAAAAAAGAGGAGAAGAGGACAAAGAGTGCGTGTTCGCGTGTGTGCGTGTGTGTGTGTGTGTGTGTGTGCGTGTGTGTGAGCTGAAAGCTTTACATATAAAAACTGAAGCGAATGTGATGACGCCAGTCATGCAACGCACACAGAAAAAACCTCTGACGCAGTGAAATAGTGTAACCATACACACACACACACACACACACACACACACACAGAGAGAGAGACTTGACCTTGTAAGATATGAGGACTCTCTCCTGCATCATGTACTATTTATAATATTCCCTCTGCATGAATTATTGACAAGATGCTTTATTTTAAATCTGGGTTTTTTTTTTTTTTTGTCCTCTATCTTTACTAGATAATGAACACACACACACACACACACACACACACACAGCGTTCTGGAGAATGGAGGAAACTTTAAGACTCAGAACTTTAACTTCACAATCACTTTGAACTAAACTAACACACGCACACGTTCCCGGGTGACGTCACTCGCCGCTGACATCACTTCCTCTCTGTACTTCCTGGCTAATAAGCTAGTTTAGCGGAGAACAAAGAAATGTAACTTATGGAATTTGTTTTCATCTCACACTAGGACTAAAACTACAAATTTTGTCTTTTAGTCAACTTTAAAAAACAATTAACACTAAACTAATTAAAATATGTAGTTAATTATATTAAAAAAGTTAAATTTATAAACTATTTTCTAAAACTAAACAAAATACAAGGTTACAAAGTACAATATTGGTGTGTGTGTGTGTGTGTTTGTTTTTGCCCTTAAAGAAAAATCTGTCTATTTTATTATTTTTATTTGTACTTTTTGCGTTACATTTAAATAAATATGTGTATGTACTGATTAGTAGAGACTTGGGGAAAAATCCATTTCAGTTAGGTATCGTGGTATACAGGTACATGTATCACCACACTGACTCCAAAATGAATTAAAAATAATAAATAAAAAAATTATTTTAAAAAATGTACATTTATATATGTTTTCATTTAAGCAGTTTCCGTCTGGGATTAATAAAGTTCTTTGAATCTTAAATTTCAGCTGGTAAAATGTTGCAGTTCCTCTATAATCCTACAGGATTCAACTATTCTAAACTATTCACACCTTGGCATAGGAGAGAATTATGTGCTATGCTTGTTTAGAATTATTAAAAAATTAATCAAATAATGTTGAATTGTGCTATTTATAAAATCATGACACTGATAGAATCGCAATACAGATCGAATCAACACAGAGGTCTCGCGATAATATTGTATCAGGACACCCCTGGTAGATATTTATTTAAATATAAATAATAAAAATTATAATTTTTACAATAAAAGACTTTTTTTTTAAATATAGAACACATTATTAGAAGATTTTTTTAGATACCTAAAAATAGTTTTTAACTATAAATAAAAATATATATATATTGGAAAACAATATATGTTTTAGTATCTCTTTTATCTCTTTTAAATAATTAATCCATGACTAGCTAGTTAACAGTGCAGCTAGTTAACAGTTAACATGCTAATTAGCCAGCATGCTAATTATTAAGTACAGACAGAAGAACTATGAAGTATAAATAAAGGCTAACGCTCACCTGCTGGGAAAGCAATGAATTAGATATTTACCAGCATGTTATTTCTGATATTTATGTTCAACATTTATGTATGTTTTTGAAGGGAAACCTGCGCTGGGAGTCAGACCTCAAGCTTCTAAAGGGGAAATCTAATTAATGATAATAAAGGACTGGGGGAAAAAATTCTATTTAATTAGACACATCAACGTCACCCACGGAAAATTCCAGATGAAAATGACAAGGGTGTATAGCTTGTTTTTAACTCATCCAGCTAACTACGCTAATTAGCTGGAAGGCTAATGGAGGAGACACACGCACATGTTTTGTTCTTAACACTTCTTAAAACAATTAAAACAATAATAACATTTACTTCAGTTCCATGATTAATTATTAGTCTGAGATTAAGATAAAAATCACCACACAGACATTCTCAAGCTTGTGCCAATAATTTTGGATCCAGCTGAGCATATATACACTGTATATACACGTAAAATGAAAGCTCTAAGCATTTGAAGCGAGCCACAGCGTGAGTCACAGAAGATGAGTCAGACACATTAGCCACGACAGCTTAATGAGCCGATACTCCATTACCCATGAGCACATGGGGTAGCCTCACGCACACCCGGTGACACGACTGGAAACAACACGCTGTTTTGACAAAGCAGGTCCTCCCGAGGACGCACACAAAAAAAACCATCACGCGACATCAACTGTTGTTTCCGACTTCATACGTCTTAGCGTCTTAGCGACGTAGCGTTTTATTAACACTATCTTTTAGACATGTGTGATTTGGCAAAATATCACGATATTTTACATATGTACATGATAGGAATGAAATTGCTGCAGAATGATATTAACAATAAAACAGTAATGATAAAAAACTAAATGAGAAATATGCGCCAAAGTATACAGTACTGAAACCTGTGCAACGCCGCATGCGTTTGTGGACAGTGCATAGCTCCAGCTGCACGCGTTCCAGTAGTGAACAGGAAGCTGCGTGGTGCAGTTGTTGTTGGAAATGTGTCTCTCGACGGAAGAAAAAATATTCATAGTGGATTATTATTTCTCATACGTAAGCGGTCATGAATAGGGACACAGTTTGAAAAAGGCAGAACAATTTCTTCCCGTACCCGTCCCATCCCCCGATCTTACACCACCTGATGCCTACTTATGGGGAACATTAAAGAAAAGTGTGTTCAACTATAAAGATCTGCAAAGAACCGTTCCTGCATTACGCAAGCAAAGCCTCCTTTTGCAGGAGTCTGGCGCAACCTTTGTTACAATAATCCAGGTTGAGAATCTGCGCGAACGATATGAACACTACAGCGAGGTAGCGCACACACACTTCAAACACTTGCATTCTGCATACCGTGGTAAATCAACACATTAATAGTGTGTGTGTTAGCTTCTTTCAGGAAAAATAAACTCAGAGATGACAACAAGGTAATATCATTTGTCTTTTCATTTCAGTACAATATATTTTGGCACATACTCTATAAACGTGATCAGCGAATGTGTTAATAACTTTTCCTCATAACCGTAGCTGTTGATTCGTTACCTTCTAGGTTATCGCCTAACCTGAAAACAGGTCCTCGGTTAGCACAGGGTTAGGGTTTCTGTGCTCAACACAACCAAAGAACTGTTCACTAAAATAACATCCTTTAATGAAAACATTATAATATAAGTAGATAGCTAGCAACTTAGATAGCAACTTTAGTTAGCTAGCTAAATTACCAAAGTTGCTAGCTAAGTTGCATTCCTTTAAATGTCACTCGGGCTGGCCTCCTGTGTTATTCCCATTTTTTTTTAGCTATAGCTGTTGAGAAACAACATAATAAATCAGCACTAATACCCAACACACACACACACACACACACACACATACACACACACACACACACGGTTGCGTAACAATCCATTGTTTATTGTATGGCATTTTCAATTTAATGAAATGTCAGGCTGCAAGTGAAAAACTGCAAGGACCATAGACAAGATTGATGAACACACACACACGCACACAGACAAATGCTAAGGTTTCTTAAAGGCATAGTTATGTAGATAAGGTGGAGATGCAGGTGACCGTCTCTTATCCTGATTAAGGAAACAAACAATAAGAGTACTGTAAGCGTTGTTTTTTAGCAGTATGTGTGTGGGTGTGTGTGTGTGTTTGTGTGTGTATGTGTGTGTGTATATGCTGAAAATGTGCTCATTAGCTCACACGGCTAATACTCTCTCTCGCACACACACACACACACACACACACACACACACACACACACACTTATGATATTGTCAATCTACAATACCTTTGTCAGGACATCGTACATCAAGGATCATCTGTAAATCTCATCAGACTTAAAACTTTAAAGTGATCCGACATTTGCTAATTCAGCTAGCAAGCGTGCAGCCTAGCCTTCACGTGTTAGCTAGAAGTAAACTTCATAACCTACATGTTTTTACATTTTCGGATTGCTAAGAAGTAATGAGGACTACGGTATTTATGTAGAACTTAGTAAAAAAAACAACACACACACACATATACACAGAGAGATAATGTTTTTCCTGTCTTTGTCAGGACATCTCACTGCCAATACTCCTAACGATCAGGACAGCAAATAAATTCTACATTGCACAGTAAACAACTTTAACCTCAGGAAGCCAAAAAAAAAAAAAAGGAAAGGAAAGGCAAATAAAACACATCGAACTGGATGATTTATACACACCACAGCAAATAAATTGTGTATCCCTGACATTCTGCATCTCAAATTTGAAAAAATAAAATAAAAAATCCACAGTGCCGTGATAGCAGAAGACAGAGATGTTGATCTCTGCAGAAGTTCATTAGCAGTAAAAGGCCAGACGCTTGACAAGATGAAGGTCAGACCGGTTGGCCAGGTGCCACTGAAGGTCCACATTGGTTAAAGAAAAAGATCACTAAACATTTCTTGCAGTGCGTACACAGGGAGCCTGTGGCAGCCATCTACACCACCTACATCAATGACATGATCTGCACAACCTCCACCATCTACACCATTTGCACCACCTACATCTGCACCACTTAGACCATGACCACCTAGACCATTGACACCATCTAGATACAGAAGATGCCATCAACACCACTTATACCATCCAATGCATCTTCACCAAAACCACCAACTCCATCTACACCACAGTGCCTCCTAACTACACCCACGAGACTGTCCTGCTGCATAAGGAACATCATCCTTTGCCCAGTCGAGCAGAACACAGCACTGTTGACTGCCAGCAGGAGAAAGCAGGTAATTAGTGAAGGGCTGTGACCTGCACCTTGTTTCACTGGAGGTATTTCTGTTTCTATCAGTGACAGAGATGGAGCTGGCTGACACCAATGCCAGGTCTACACGCTGAACAGCCTTCAAGAGTGGCAAGCCACAATGATTTGGTTTGTTGCCAACATTAATTTGTCTTGTTCCCTTTCCCTGGTGCACCCGTGGGCAGGCAGAGCTCATAGTTAAAGAAAAACATACAGCTCCAAGTGATTACCTTAAAACTTCGCCTCACACCACATCCACACCATCGCAGCTAAAAATGGTGCAGATAAAAATAAAGTTCCACTTTACTTAAACATGTAAATACAGAGTTTAAGTCATTTATTTAAAATAAAAATGAGGTTACAGAGCTAAAACAAGGTTTTCTTCAGGTTCCTCTGACCTCTTTTTTTTCTTTTCCACCCATCCTTTTCTGTTTTTTACCTTTAATTCATTTCAATAAAAAAAATTTTTTATAGCATTTTTAACAATGGTCATTGTCGCAAAGCAGCTTTACAGAATCAAAATCAAAATGACCTTCTCTCGTTCATTTCCTCCCCTTCACTTCAACCATGAAAATTGTCTTTGCAAGCTTTTCTGCATCCAAACATATCTTTTTTTTCTTTTTACATCACTTTTTGTCACTTTGCGTGTGTATGAACCAATGCTAATCCAGAGATACCATGGATGGAGAGATGGGCACCATCCACAAACATGCAGATCATCTGGTGTATGGGAGGAAAGGGGACAACTTGAAGGACACGGGGGGGGGAGTGCATCCCAAGCTCCGGATCCAACCAGCAATACTGGTCCCATGAGGCAGCAAAGCCAAAACACCACAATGCTGCTCTTCAAGGTTGTTGCTCTGCAGGACCCAGAAGTAAAGAAGAACTTCCTCAGGTACTGATGCAATCTAAGCAGCTACGTTACATTGTGTATCTTGTGACAGTAGATATTCCTCTCATACTCACGGCATCTCTCTAATGACAAACTCGTAAGCGGTCCCTCTACACCAACAACCCCTAGGGTGAAACTTTTTCCCGAAAAAAAAGAGGTAATACCACCCAGCTCTGTCATTCTACAACCCTCCCACCTTCCACCAGCAAGATACAAAACATTTGTCATTCCTCAGTCTCCATAGAGATGTGTGCTTTCTCTGGTGTGTGACTGAGCACGCTCATAAAGAATCCCAGCGTTCGTCTAAAAGCCTGTTATTACCACAATCATTCAATCGGGACCGATTTGCATAATTAAGGTCCGATCGGCCGCCTCTATGATTCATTAGCCCGAGTGCTTCAGTGTCTTCAAACAGGGATGTGAGAACTTGGGTTTGAAGTAGGCTGGGTCATTCAGCAGCGGGTCAACTTCAAGGACAACGGCTTATTTGCATACAAGGGATCATTATTTAAGTAATATTAAATGTCAAAAGACACGCATGCATGCATACACACATACACTATCCTGTACTTCCCAAGCAGGAAGCTTACACTAATGAACCTTACACACGACTCTGAAAGGGCATCATCTAGCTTGGTGCCTTTCTCTCTGTAACTAATCTTAGTCTTGTTTCATTCTCCCATAAAGAACAACCGCACCAAAACAAGTCGTAATATCAGGAAAGCATTTAAGGAAGCCTGCTGCCTTACCTCAGTGAGATGCGGTGTGGGGTTGAAGCCGCACATGTTGCAGACCTGGGAGTGGCACTGGGTGCAGTGGTTGTAATTGGGAGGTTCTGTAGGCATGCCAACGTTTAGCTCAGTCTTGCACAAGGGGCAGTTCACTTTTGGTCTGCTCTTCTGCTGCTGAGGTTGGGGTCCAGGATGGGGACTGGGTTGGACTCCGGGTTTTGGGGTTGCTGATGGAGCTTTCTGAGGTGTCTGAGGTTGTGACTGTGGCTGGTCGACTGATATCAGACTGCTGGCTTGGTTCAGCAAGGATGCACCAAAGCCGAAGAGCTTGCCAAATGGCTGATCTGACGGGGGAGGGTTTGGTTGAGATTTGGTGGGAGTCGCAGGCTGTGATTGAGATTTTCGTTGCGTTTGAGGGGTAGGTGGAAGTTTTGACTGAGTATGCGAAGGTGTTGGAGGTTGGGATTGAGGTTGGACATGAGTTTGGGCTGATGGTAAAGATTGGGTTTGCGGTTTGGCTGGGGTTTGAGTTGATGGAGTAGATTGGGATTGAGGTTTGGCTGGGGTTTGGGCTGATGGGATAGATTGGTGTTGCGGTTTTGCTTGTGGTTGGGCTGATGGAGTAGTTTGGGGTTGAGGTTTCGCTTGAGGTTGGGTTGAAGGAATAGATTGGTGTTGAGGTTTTGCTTGGGGTTGGGTTGATGGAGTTGATTGGGTTTGAGGTTTCGCTTGGGGTTGGGTTGATGGAGTCGATTGGGGTTGAGGTTTCGCTTGGGGTTGGGTTGATGGAGTCGATTGAGGTTGAGGTCTCGCTTGAGTTTGGGTTTTCAGGGGGGTGGATGGTTGAGACTGAGATTTTAGTTCATTTTGGGATGCTGGAAAAGGTTTGTTTTGGGTCGAAGATGGAGTTTGGGGTGCTGTTCGAGGTTGGGGCTTGGTTGGCTGCTGCGGAGAATGTATCTGCTGCTGACTCTTGGATCGTGGGGTGTCCATGTCCATTCCTAAAGCCCTCTGCATCTGGCAGTTTAGACACAGCCATTCTTGCACCTGTGCAACAATGCCGAGAAATGAGAAAGAGAGAAAGAGAGAGTTAGTGTCATCCCTGTGTGATCCGGTGCTTTGGAAATATTATATGAACAGCAGGCATGCCAATAAAGCAGCACTGAATTATTAAAAAGGGAGAAATAAAGAGAGCGCTACAGGCGTTTCATTAAACATTTCACATAAGCTTACAAGCTCTGTCGGTATTTTATCAAACAACAGCTGCCTGGTCGCTGAACACCTGATACTACAATGCAAAGAACCAGCGAACAGTGAACAGCTCACCCTCGAGTTACTTATATAATCACTATGCACGATGAACAATGACATGACAACACAGAGTTGCTTAATAGGATTATTGAGTACCGTGCCTCTCAATCCCCGAGTGTTTTATCACTCACCTGATTCAGCTCATCAGCTCATTAACAAGCACTTTATGAGCTTAAACCATTTGTGTGAAATTAGTGGAAACACCACCAAGGTCAGAACACAAAGCACTTACTCGACACCAAGATGAATTTGGGCTGCCAGATTACCTGCAAACTTTCACTCAAGCACACACACATACACTTTTGTCTGACCAAAGGACACGCCCACTCCTTCCACACAAACACATACACTTGTCTCAAAAAGACACACCCACTCTGTTCACTAAAAGATATGCCCATTTGTCCACCAAAAGACAGTTGGCACTCAAAGACACAGTGATTTGTGTTTAAAAAAGACACACCCTTCTGTCTCACTCAAATGCATTCACTCATGCACAGACCTGTCTCACGCCTACCTGTGTTAATTATTTGCAAGATTCAGATGTTCATCAGGGTAAGACGCGAGGAGGATGAAGCGATGCACCCATCATGCTTAGCGCGTACCGTACAAGCCTCTGGAGGCAGTGTTATGATCTGGGGTTGCTTCAGTTGCTCAGGTCTAGGTTCTGAAGTCAGCTGACGCCCTGGATGTACTAAATGACCAGGTTATCATGGAGTTTTTCGTCCCTGTTGGCATGGGCATTTTCCAAGATGACAATGCCAGGATTTATCGGGCTGAAAATGTGAAAGCGTGGTTCAGGGAGCATGAGACATCATTTTCACACATGGATTGGCCACCACAGAATCCAGACCTTAACCCCATTAAGACTGTTGTGCTGGAGAAGGCTTTACACAGAAGTCCGACTCTCCAATCATCAATACAAGACCTTGGAAAGAAATTAAAGCAACTCTGTATGGAAGTAAATGTGGTGATGTTGCATAAGCTTATTGAAAAGGTGCCATGGCGAATGCGTGCTGTAATCAAAGCAAAAAGGCAGTCTAACAAAATATTAGCGTGTGTGACTTTTTTGGCCCGGCAGGGTATGTAAGCACACATTAATATAAGCACTCTTTCTTTCACTCTCTCTCTCTCTCATCTGTCTTTCTATTTTTCTTGTTCAGGTGATGAGGTGAGAGATTGAGCACGTGAGAAATGAAGCTTTTGTATGATAATTGGCAAAGCTGAGCAAGAACATCTGCTAAAACTGTACTGCATTCACACTGCTTATATAATGTGTGCGTGGGGGCTGGGTGTATGGGTGTGTGTATATACACAAGTACACACACACACACTTCAAGTACCTCATATAGCCAGTGAACTCGTCATTAGCATCACACTTATTTGCATTTCTTTCATTCTGAACTCATTTGAACGGAACATCAAAGTTATACTGAAGCTGCAGGATGACTGGTACAGTGATCAGGTCTGACTTTCACATTTACATTAAAACACAGGAACAATTCCATCAAGGCTAAAGAATGTCCACCCTACACAAATACACCCTATACAAAAGCCACGCCTCCTTCACTGAGACTGACTGATACAAAAGCCACGCCTCCTTCACTGAGACTGACTGATACAAAAGCCACGCCTCCTTGACTGAGACTGACTGATACAAAAGCCACGCCTCCTTCCTTGAGACTGACTGATACAAAAGCCACGCCTCCTTCACTGAGACTGACTGATACAAAAGCCACGCCTCCTTCACTGAGACTGACAGATACAAAAGCCACGCCTCCACTGAGACTGACTGATACAAAAGCCACGCCTCCTTCACTGAGACTGACTAATACAAAAGCCACACCCGTCTTCACAGAGACTGACTGATACAAAAGCCACGCCTCCTTCACTGAGACTGAATGATACAAAAGCCACGCCTCCTTCAATCAGACTGACTAATACAAAAGCCACGCCTCCTTCACTGAGACTGACAGATACAAAAGCCACGCCTCCACTGAGACTGACTAATACAAAAGCCACACCCGTCTTCACAGAGACTGACTGATACAAAAGCCACGCCTCCTTCACTGAGACTGAATGATACAAAAGCCACGCCTCCTTCAATCAGACTGACTAATACAAAAGCCACGCCTCCTTCACTGAGACTGACAGATACAAAAGCCACGCCTCCTTCAATCAGACTGACTAATACAAAAGCCACGCCTCCTTCACTGAGACTGACAGATACAAAAGCCACGCCTCCACTGAGACTGACTGATACAGAAGCCACGCCTCCTTCACTGAGACTGACAGATACAAAAGCCACGCCTCCTTCCCTGAGACTGACTGATACAAAAGCCACGCCTCCTTCACTGAGACTGACTCATACAAAAGCCACGCTTCCTTCACTGAGACTGACTGATACAAAAGCCACGCTTCCTTCACTGAGACTGACTGATACAAAAGCCACGCCTCCTTCACTGAGACTGACAGATACAAAAGCCACGCTTCCTTCACTGAGACTGACTGATACAAAAGCCACGCCTCCTTCTTTGAGACTGACTGATACAAAAGCCACGCCTCCTTCTTTGAGACTGACTGATACAAAAGCCACGCCTCCTTCTTTGAGACTGACTGATACAAAAGCCACGCCTCCTTCACTGAGACTGACTGATACAAAAGCCACGCCTCCTTCACTGAGACTGACTGATACAAAAGCCACGCTTCCTTCCTTGAGACTGACTGATAGAAAGGCCACGCCTCCTTCCTTGAGACTGACTGATAGAAAGGCCACGCCTCCTTCCTTGAGACTGACTGATAGAAAGGCCATGCCTACTTCACTAAGACTAACTGACAGAGGTCACGCCCCCTTCACTGTCACTGCGTATCTGTACTGATGAACACACAGCGCGCTCCTGCGCTAATTGAACTGTACTTAGACTTTAATTAAATTTGTAATTAAACCACATCTCCCTGAGCAGAGGTATGGCTGTCATGTGGAAGCTGTCTAGGGGAAGCTGTCTAGTAGAAGCGGCTTGGGGAAGTGTCTAGAGGAAATTTCCTGGGGACATGTCAAGGAAAAGTGTATGGTGAAGTGTCTCAGGGGCGTGTCTGGCGGAACTGTCTAGGGGAAGTGTCTATTGGAGGTGTTTAGATAAAGTGTCTAGTGAGGTGTCTAGGGGAAGTGCCAAGGGAAAGTGTGTAGGGGAGGTGTCTAAAGGAAGTGTCTAGAAGGCATGTCTAGGGGAAGTGTCTGGGGAGGTGACTAGTGTAAGTGTCTAGAGAAGGTGTCTCGAGGAGGTGATTAGTAGAAGCGTCTAGGAGAAGTGTCTAGGGAACGTGTCTAGAGGAGGTGTCTAGTAAAAGTAAAAATTGTGGAAGTGTCTCAAGTGGACGTGTCTAAGGGAAGTGTCTAGGAGAAATATCTAGGGGAAGTGTCTAGAGAAGGTGTCTAGTAGACGTGTCTAGTGGAAGTGTTCAGGGGATGTGTCTAGAGGAAGTGTCTTGGAGAAGTATGTAGGGTAAGTGTCTAGGGGAAGTGACTAGCAGAGGTGCCTAATAGAATTGGTGAGGTGAGGTGAAGTGTTTAGGGTAAGTGTCTAAGGGAAGTGAATGTGTCTGGATTGAAACAGGAGCAGTGTTGTGTTACTGTGTGGGTTTTACAGCAGGTGGTATAAATAAAGAAGCTTTGCCAAGTGGTCATTGTCAGCCTGTGTGTGTGTGTGTGTGTGTGTGTGTGTGTGTGTGTGTGTGTGTGTGTGTGTGTGTTTGTGTTGCTTATGCCTCAGCACCCCGGAGACACAAGACAGCACCAGAATAGACAAAGACAGGAGGACAAAACAGGAATGATTGTTAATTCAGCAAATACTCTTCCATATCTCTCTCTCTCTCTCTCTCTCTCTCTCTCTCTCACACACACACACACACACACACACACACACACACACACAAGACTCTAGCTCGCCCCCTGCGTGTTGAAATGCAAGAAGCAGGTGACAGCGGTCCTATGGGACGTGACCCCTCACAGAGACGCTCTGCTGAGTCGACATAAAACCTCTTCATTATGTGTTAGCTACGTTAGCGTATTAGCTCTATTACACCACCACTGAACACGTCTCATTAAGTGTGTTTGGGGGACAACGTGGACATTTTATACTGTGTGTGTGTGTGTGTGTGTGTGTGTTTAAGTGCCACTCATGAGTTGTCAGTTTGCACTCATGCCAAGTGCTAGCAGCTAATGAGGCAAAGGTGTGTGTGTGTGTGTGTGTGTGTGTGTGTGTGTGTGTGTGTGTGATATTTAAGGGCTTGTTGGTGCGTTTTTGATCTGTCTTGTCCCAGTTTAAGTTTTGAAAAAGTTTCGCCAAACTCTCTCTCTCTCTCTCTCTCTCACTCCCTCATTACAGTTTCTCTTCAGCTGTCTTTATCTCTGTCTATCTCTCCATCCGTCTGTCTGTCTGTCTGCTCATCTTTGTGTCTCTCCATGCATCTGTCTGTACATCTGCTTGTCTCACTGTCTCATCCGTCTGTCTGCTTGTCTCTGACTCCGTCCGTATATACAACTCCTTGTCTTTGTGTGCCTCTCCATCCGTCTGTCCGTATGTCTCCTCATCTGTCTATCTCTCAT
>JAAGKR010004020.1:0-5000 GCA_011419295.1 Clarias macrocephalus | reverse complement strand
ATACGAGCGAAAGAACCTAGCCGGACCAAATAGTGACTAAGTCGCGACTATGCCTGGGAGACGTTCAAAACGTGTATCAGTGGAAGGCCAGGTGAAGTGAGTTCCTATAATTTTTTGTGGGTTTTTTTACATTTTGTGTAAGATTTAGTGAAGACGCAGCACCACGGGTCCCGAGAATGTTATCAAGGACAGTAGCAAGAAGAAAAGGGCGTCGCTTTCAGTTTGGTCTTTAAAGCAGCCGGTGCCGAGAGGAATCATAAATTAAGGTTAAGTGAGGTTTAATGTCTATTATTAATGTCATATTTTACTATTCTAAATGTCATTATTGTTTTTATATGCAAGAATATGATTATAGTGTTGGAAATTGGTAATATTGACAATATTTTTGTGCGGCTGCATTTACATTATTTCCTATGGGACAATGCGTTTCACCTTAAGAACTCGCCTAAGTTCACATGCCAAGGTTCCGCTGAATCACTTTTCCCCTAAAGCTCAATAAATCAATGTATTAAATCCTAATGACTTTTCTCCAATAGACGCATGGAATCAGTTTATAAATGAAGTAGAACATAAAATAACATAACCAACTGCCGCGGCGTGTCACGGGTTGTCATGTTCGCGGCTGTTAAAGCTCTCGTGTCGCTCCTACATGTCACAACTTAAAAGGTGACAGAGGCTTCATTAATCCGTCAATACAAACCACATTTCAGTGCACAAGACAGGAAATTAGCTGACAGTCAGAGCACACACACACACACACACACACACACACTCTCACACACACACCGACGCTCAGGTGTGACAGGAGGGCCGGGGTGTAGGCGCACATGCCTACACGACAAGGAATAATGAAATATCAGAGCGAGATAAGGGCTGTAGAAAAGAAAAGGTGCGGGCGTGTAAAGCGTGTCGTCTCTCCGCAGCCACCAGAAACGACCGTTTCTCCATGAAGGAGAAGAAGAAGAAGAGTGACTCAGCGGGAAAACGGCAGCGACGGAACGAGCGCGAGTGAAAAAGCGAGCCAGCCAGGAGCGGAAATCGAGCGTGAAGCCGATTTTCATCAAGGTTTGGAAGGAAACGTGCGCCGGAGGCGTTCAGATCTGGCAGCTGCACCCGCCCAACCTTAAAATAAATAAAATTAAATGTGAAGCAAATACAAATATGATTTTTAGTCGCTTCATTACAACTGCAGTCGAGGTGGCATCAGGAAACTGTATTCTGGCTCAAACTTTTTTATTTTCTAAAATGGATTTCTCTTATTCTTCTGGTTGTGCCTGGTTATTTATTTTTTGTGCTCCTTTATTCCTGAACTACTTCTGTCGTTCCACACCTCCATAGTGAATTTTTATAACCTCGACTGACCTGCGGTTCAGTTTCCCATCAGCGCAAGACACCGTAGTCGAGGAGGAGTTTTCTTGGTTTGTTGTTTCATTTAAAAATATACATATGAAATGTATTTTTTCTCCGACGTTTCGTGTTCAAGGCTGCACCAGTGGATGATGGGAAACCTACTGAGAACAGACCAGTCGAAGGCTTAAGAGCCACGGGATCGTTCCTGAGGACACTCGACCTCAAAGTCTGGTTCATTTTGATCAGTGAGAACTCAAACGGTCCGTACTCGGGAACTGTGCTCGGCTGGAAACGGTGAGAACAATACCTCGTACTCGGGCTCGAATGAGATATGGAAGCCAATTGTACCTAAGAAACGGAAGCAGAAGTTGTCTGTCTCCTCCAATATCTACACAGCCATAGCCGATACAGTATGGAGGCACCTAACAGCTCACAAACTGAATAGGTGTATACTGCCACCTGTTGCATCGGAGAGTAAATATGCACAAGAGTGAAAAAATAACGTGAACGTGGGGAGGGGGAGTAACCTCATTCTCAGGGACAGGGAAAACAATGTGAATTGTGCTAACAATGTGAAAACACCCTTAACACGTCTATCAAGATGTCTTCTTACCCTGGGTCCTAAAGACCGCTGGAGGAATAAGGTTCATGTTCTGCTTAATGTAAAGGAAGAAAAATTCTCCGGAAAACAAAAAGTTTGTTTTTTATTAAAACTTTTCGGAATGATAGCATACACAATAAAAAAAAGCGATATAACCCTCGGCCTTTCGCAGTGTATTTGTGTTTTCCGTGTTTTTCTGACGCTCTCTGGAGTTTAAACGAGTTAAAATCTCTCCTGCGGCGCCGAGATCAAACCTGCTTCTGTCTCTCTCAATACTCCTCTTTCTCCTTTTCAATTAAAACTACTGGAACACAGCAGGTATCTCTCGGCTTAGAGTTCCCACAGAGCCTGCGGAGAGTGTGTGAGTGTGTGTGTGTGTGTGTGTGTGTGTGTGTTCCTGGTCACTACGGGTGATTTATCGTCACTATGCAGACAAACAAACAGACTGCGTTTGTTCCATGAAAGCACATCAGTTTGGATTAGCAAAGCAATTAGAAAACTGAGGGAGAGAACACATGCACACACACACACATACACACACACACACACACACACACACACACACACACACAGGCTTTCTCTGACGGATTTCAGACACGCCTAAAGTGAGCGAGAATCAAAAAGTAATTCTGACAGCATCGGTGAGTCAGAACAGTGTTTGTGTGTGTGTGTGTGGGGGGGGGGGGGGGGGGGGGTTTGCTCACTGCTCATCACCTGCCGTCTTAAAGTTTCAGTGAAGCATCAGTTCGGATGAAAAAACACCAGCGTGTGACAGTCTGAAAGTTGTGTACCACACACACACACACACACAAACACGCAGACACACAGACACTTTCTCTCTCTCGAACGCTTTCCCTTTCTTACAAATGACAGGATCTTACAAAATACACACCACACACACTTCTACTTCCACTTCAACTCATGTGTAGCTAGCACTCGTGTGTCTGTCTGTGTGTGTGTGTGTGTGTGTGTTTAACATCTGTCAGGTTTTCGCTAATCATCATTTGCTAGCATGTCGAACAAACGACAGTAACAGCTGAGTTTTCAACTGCTTGAATCTTCATTTTTCCAAAAAAAAAGAAAAAAATGAACAGCTACATGCTAGCTAGCTTAACCATCAGCTATGATTGTTAGCCATTTTTAGCCACTTAAATGATTAGCATGCTGTATGACCTCCGCATATGGATAAAGAGTGTAATAAAATAAAATGTAAAGTTAGCTATGTTGTTGGAACGCTAGCGGTTGCTTCTGTTTAGCATCACAGGTTCCTCTGTCAGGTTTATGCTAATCACCGCTAACTAGTAAGATACACTCAGCTACAGCAAAGCTTCTTTTTTTTTTTTTTTTATCAACAGTTTACTGACACGTTACTGAGGAAAGTGTTGATGTATCTGATGACTCTGAGTGGTTTTTTTTTTTTTGCTAACTGAGTGAATAAAAGTTAAAGCTAAGTCTGAAAACTTGGCTTTTGCACAGGAGCAGATTGTAAAGCTACGCCTCAGCACAGCTTTCTTCTCTTAGCTTTTAACACGTCTTTTTTTTACCCGTCCAGACCTGCAGAATCATTACTGCCATTTTTCAAACTCCGCATAAATATCAGCTGTATGGAAATCCCCCCCTAACACCCCCCCCCCCCCCCCCCCCCAATGAGTGACTGATTGCTTTTTACGAGCTGAATCCCAGCTCGCGTGCAATTAGCAAACGTTCTGCTAATTTGTTTGGAACTGCATGACACAATCGTGGCTTGATTGCCTTTCGATACTCGGCGGTGTTCGAGTTGACTAGCGCGCGCTTCTGTTGGGCAAACGCACGCAGAGATTTCATGCTCGTGATTCATAAATCCACGGGAGCGGCGCAGAGCGGGAGCAGTCGTAGGAGCATCAATCTTTAAAACCCCTCGCGTGTGCTTCTGCTCCTGCGTTCACGTGAAATATAGGGCCGGCGTCTCGCACGCAGACGAGGCGTTCGTATATATCGACTGCGAGTTTATCGTCAGTGTTCTGAGCTGAGAGGAAAAATGGAGCTGCTTCCTGGAGAGGAGTCGCACTCGCTCGCTCCCCAGAGACTCGTTTCTACCTGATATATAACAGGAGTCAATAACAGACCTGCGAGAGAGGGAGAGAGAGAGAGAGGTGTGTGTGTGTGTGTGTGTGTGTGTGTGTGTGTGTGTGTGTGTGTGTGTGTGAGTGTGTGTGTGTGAGAGAGAAATATAAATTTAGGGCTGTATTGCATGACCAGTGTGCTAATCATTCTCAAAAAAGGAGGTGGCGTGGCCTGTGGGCTTATTGTTTTCAGTGAAGGGGGTGTGGCCTATGTGCTTATCAGTTGCAGTGAAGGAGGTGTGGCCTGTGTGCTTATTATTGTCAGTGAAGGAGGTGTGGCCTGTGTGCTTATTATTGTCAGTGAAGGAGGTGTGGCCTGTGTGCTTATTATTGTCAGTGAAGGAGGTGTGGCCTGTGTACTTATTCGTCCCAGATTTGTAGTCTTGAACACATCTACACTAATAATATGTTTTGGGGCGCGCTATAAGGGTGATGTAAGAGACACGCCCACATCCACAGGGGACTTGTGGGTAGTGATTTAAACTGAAAACCGAATCGTGTGAAAAGCAGTGTATCCTTCCGGGTCCTGTTTCACACCTAATCCTGTGTGTGTGTGTGTGTGTGTGTGTGTGTGTGTGTGTGTGTGTGTGGCTCACTTTCATCTCACTTTACCAACAGACATGTCACTATACGCCTGTTCAGGGTGACTTAACTCAGACGGGACTCGCTCGTACCACGTGTTAGTCGAGTAATGAACAGGTTTTCATAGAGGCCAGTAGGTGTGACCACAGGAGATGAGAGAGGAACAGAGAGAGAGAGAGAGAGAGAGAGAGAGAGAGACAGAGAAACAGAAAGAGAGAGAGAGACAGAGACAGAGAGAGAGATAGAGAGAGAGACAGAGAAACAGAAAGAGAGAGAGAGACAGAGACAGAAAGAGAGATAGAGAGAGAGACAGAGAGAGAGAGAGAGAGAGACAGAGAGAGAGAGAGACAAAGAGAGAGAGATAG